>JAJFZO010000004.1:342500-345000 GCA_021397835.1 Moringa oleifera
TGATCACCCAGCGTGCGGCAGCGGTGGGCGCGCCAGCTAGGCCACGGGCGCCTATGGCGAGCCAACCCCCTCGTCCCTGCCCCTCGACTGACTGCCCAACGTGCGAGCCAAGGATGCCGCGTTGCACGGACCCTGGGCACGGGTGGCATGCCCAGGCGGCCCCCAGCAGGCACGGCATGGGCTGCTCGCCCAGCGTGCAGCAGCGGTAGGCGCGCCAGCCAGGCCGCGGGCGCCTATCGCGAGCTAGCCCTCACGTCCCTGTCCCTCGACAAAGTGCCCTGCGAGCGGGCCAGGGGGGCCGTGTCGCATGGACTCTGAGCACGAATGGCACGCCCAGGTAGCCCCCAGCAGGCACGGCATGGGCTGCTCGCCCAGCGTGCGGCAGCGGTAGGCGCGCCTGCCAGGCCGCGGGCGCCTATTGCGAGCTAGCCGCCACGTCCCTGTCCCTCGACGTAGTGCCCAGCAAGGGTGCAAGGGGGGCCACATCGCACGGACCCTGGGCACGGGTTGCACGCCCAGGCAGCCCCCAGCATGCACGGAATGGGCGACTTGCCCACAGTGCGGCAGCGGTGCGCGCGCCAGCCAGGCCGTGGGCGCTCATCACGAGCCAGCCCCGATGTCCCTGTCCCTTGACGTAGCTCCCATCAAGCGGTCCAGAGGGGGTGCATCGCACGGACCCTATCACGGGTGGCATGTCCAGGCATCCCCCAGCAGGCACGGCATGGCCTACTCGCCCAGCATGCGGCAGCGGTGGGGGCGCCAGCATAGCCGCGGGCGCCCATCGCAAGCCAGCCCCCTTGTCCCTGCCCCTTGACGTAGTGCCCAGCAAGCGAGCCCGAGGGGGCCCCATTGCATGGACCCTGGGCACGGGTGCCACGCCCGGGCAGCCCCCAGCAGGTAGGACATAGGCTGATCGCCCAGCGTGCGGCAGTGGTGGGCGCGCCTGCCACGCCACGGGCGCCCATGGCGATCCAGCCCCCTCGTCCCTGGCCCTCAACTGACTGCCCAGCGTGCGAGCCAAGGATGCTGCGTTGCACGGACCCTGGGCAAGGGTGGCTTGCCCAAGCAGTCCCCAGCAGGCACAGCATTGGCTGCTCGCCTTGCGTGTGGCAGAGATGGGCACGCCAAACAGGCTGCGGGCTCCCATCGCGAGCCAGCCCCTACATCCCTGTCCCTCGACGTAGTGCCTAGCGAGCGAGCCCCGGGGGCTGCTTCGCATGGACCCTGGGCTCAGGTGGCAAGCCTAGGGAGCCCCCAGCAGGCACGGCATGGGCTGCTTGCCCTGCATGCGGCAGTGGTGGGCACGCCAGACAAGCTGGGGGCGCACATCCCCCGCCAACCCCCACGTCCTTGTCCCTCGACGTAGTGCCCAGCGAGCGATCCAGGGGGCCCGCGTCGCATGGACACTAGGTATGGGTGGCAAGCCCAGGCAGCCCCCAGCAGGGATGGCATGGGTTGCTCGCCCAGCGTGCGGCAGCGGTGGGCACGCCAGATAGGCCCCGGGCGCTCATCGCGAGCCAGCCCCCATATCCCTGTCCCTTGACGTAGTGCCCAGCGAGCGTGCAAGGGGGGCCACGTCGCACGGACCCTGGGCACGGGTGGCATGCCCAGGCAGCCCCCAACAGCCATAGCTTGGGCTGCTTGCCCAGCGTGCGGCAATGGTGGGTGCGCTAGCGAGGCCACGGGCGCCCATCGCGAGCTAGCCCCCACGTCCCTGTCCCTCGACGTAGTGCCCAGCGAGCGAGCGAGGGGGGCCGCGTCGCACGGACCCTGGGCACGAGTGGTAAGCCCAGGGAGCCCCCAGCAGGCACGGCATGGGCTGCTCACCCTGCATGCGGCAGCGGTGGGCACGCCAGATAGGCCGCGGGCGCACATCGCGAGCCAGCCCCCACGTCCCTGTCCCTCGACGTAGTGCCCAGCGAGCAAGCCAAGGGGAACGCGTCGCACGGACCCTGGGCACGGGTGGCAATCCCAGGCAGCCCCCAGCAGGCACGGCATGGGTTGCTCACCCAGTGTGCGGCAGCGGTGGGCACGCCAGACAGGCTGCAGGCGCCCATCGCGAGCCAGCCCCCACGTCCCTGTCCCTCGACGTAGTGCCCAGCGAGTGAGCTAGGGGGACCGCATTGCACGGACCCTGGGGATGGGGGGCACTCCCAGGCAGCCCCCAGCAGGCACGGCATGGGCTGCTCGCCCAGCGTGTGGCAGAGGTGGGCGTGCCAACAAAGCCGCGGACGCTCATCGCGAGCCAGCCCCCATGTCCCTTTCCCTCGACTAAGTGCCCAGGGAGCGAGCCAAGGGTCTGTGTCCCATGGACCCTGGGCACGGGTAGCACGCCCAGACAACCCCCAGTAGGCACGGCATGGGCTGCTCGCCCAGCGTGTGGCAGAGGTGGGCGCACCAACAAGGCCGCGGGCGCTCATCGCGAGCGAGCCCCCACGTCCCTGTCCCTCGACTAAGTGCCCAGTGAGTGAGCCAGGGGAGCCGCGTCACATAGACCCTG
>JAJFZO010000004.1:350000-377500 GCA_021397835.1 Moringa oleifera
AACTGTCCCTCAAGATAATGGCTAGAAAAAGAAGCAAGTCCTTTGGGCTTATAGAGAATGAGAAACTGGAAATATATCGGGAAGCATTGGAGAACCAAGTGCTACTGCAATAAAAAATACATATATCTAACAGAAATTTATCCCTCGATGCTGTCCCTCAGTAAAGTACTGCCCAGTGAGTGAGCCAAGGGAGCCGCGTTGGACGGACACTGGGCATGGGAGGCATGCCCAGGCTGCCCCCAGCAGGCACGGCATGGGCCAAGTGCCTAGCGTGCGGCAGCGGTGGGCGCGCCAGCCAGGCCATAAGCACCCATCGTGAGCCAGCCCCCTGGTCCCAGTCCCTCGACTAAGTGCCCAGCGAGCGAGCCAGGGGAGCTGCGTCGCACGGACACTGGGCACTGGAGGCATGCCCCGGCGGCCCCCAGCAGGCACGGTATGGGCCAAGTGCCCAGTGTGCGGTAGCGGTGGGCAGGCCAGCGAGGCTACAAGCGCCCATCGCGAGCCAGCCCCTTCGTCCCTGTCCCTCGACTAAGTGCCCAACGAGCGAGTCAGGGGAGCCGCATCGCACGGACCCTGGCCTCTGGAGGCCTTCCCCAGCAGCCCCCAGCAGGCACAGCATGGGTCAAAGTGCTCAGCGTGCCGCAACGATGGGTGCGCCAGCGAGGCCACAGGCGCCCATCACGAGCCAGCCCCCTCGTCCTTGTACCTCGACTTAGTGCCTAGCGAGCGAGCCAGGGGAGCCGCGTCATACGGACTCTGGGCACGGGAGGCATGCCCAGGCAGCCTTCAGCAGGTACGACATGGGCCAAGTGCCCAGCGTGCCGCAGACGAGGGCGCGCCAGCCAGGCCACAGGCGCCCATCACGAGCCAGCCCCCTCGTGCGTGTCCCTCGACTAAGTGCCCAGCGAGCGGGCCAGTGGAGCCGCGTAGCATGGACCCTGGGCACGGGAGGCATGCCTCGGCAGCCCCTAGCAGCCACGGCATGGGCCAAGTGCCCAGCGTGCAGTAGAGGTTGGCGCACCAGCCAGGACACGGGCGCCCATCACGAACCAGTCCCCTCGTCCCTGTCCCTCAACTTAGTGCCCAGCAAGCGCGCCAGGGGACCCGCGTCGCAAGGACCCTGGGCACGGGAGGCATGCCCCAGCAGCCCCCAGTAGGCATAGCATGGGCCAAGTGCCCAGCGTGCGGCAGCGATGGGCGCGCCAGCTAGGCAACGAGCGCCCATCGCGAGCCAGCCCCTTCGTCCCTGTCCCTAGACTTAGTGCCCAGTGAGCGAGCCAGGGGAGCCGCATCGCAAGGACTCTGGGCATCGGAGGCAAGCCCAGGTGGCCCTTAGAAGGCACGGCATGGGCCAAGTGCCCAGCGTGCAGCAGCAGTGGGCGTGCCAAGCAGGCCGCGGGCGCCCATCGCGAGCCAGCCCCCTCGTCCTTGCCCCTCGACTGACTGCCCAGCGTGCGAGCCACGGGTGCCATGTCGTACGGACCCTGGGCACGGTTGGCACGCCCAGGCAGCCCCCAGCAGGCACGGCATGGGCTGCTCGCCCAGTGTGCGGCAGCGGTGGGCGCACCAGCCAGGCCGCGGGCGCCCATTGTGAGCCAGCCCCCTCATCCCTGACCCTCGACTGACTGCCCAGCGTGCGAGCCAGGGGTGCCATAGTAGTCACCAGCAGGCACGTCGCCAGCCTTGCCAGGGGCACCCCACGCGAGCCAGCCGCGAGCACGCTGTGAGGCTCAGCACATGCTGTGGGCGTTGATTTCATGGGCAAGCTGGCCTTGGTCGTGGCCCCAGGCTCTAGTGGACCCTGAGGGCATCCATGGGGTGTCTGGAGGTGCGCTAGACAGGGCAGCCAGCATGCACCATGGGCCAGGCAGAGGCACAGCTGCGCCAGACTACTGGCCATAATGCCCAGTTGCGAAATTGTTGTGAATTGACCGTCTTTTCATCATGGAATTGGTCCCAAAATGACTCAAATAATTCTTGTAATTAATGAGGAGTCTGCCCCTGAAGTTTGGGATCATTTCGACTCATGGGCTATTTTTGATGATTTTTTCTATTTTTGGCTGTAGAAAATTCATTAAAAAAAAATTTAGTACCCAAAAAATTCTAAAATTTTTTCTAGTGGTAGATATGATTATTCTCCATTTATGTGCAAAATTTCAGCTCAAAAATCCAAGTAAATAATTTTTTATACCCATTATGACGTCTCAGACATATTGATGTTTCCTCCTACCGGGAGTGAAATTTCATTTAAGACTCTTTAGGGGGGAGGTGGTCACCCAGCTTGCTGGGTCCCAACAGGCCATGCGTGCCTCGCCCCCTGCCCATCCCACGTGGGCAGGCACTGGGCTTGGGCAACCCAGCGTGCATGTCATGGGCAGGGTGGCTTGCTGCCTTGCCCATCCAGCTGGTGATGCGTGGCTGTGGCGGCCACCACCGCCGGCAGGCAGGCGGTCGGCGACATCGGTCAAAGAGTGTGGGATGCCCAATCAGTAGCCAACGGAGTGGGGAAAACGTGAGAAATGAAATCCGCTAAATTGTGGGCAACGAAATGAGAAAAATCGTGGGATAATGAGCTGGGATGTGGCTACACAAGCTCGACGGTGTGAGCGGCGAAGCTAACGGTGATGCATGCTATGCGAGGGCCAAATAGCTGGGGGGATTTCGAGCATGCGTATTGCTTCGTCGTAGGCCCTCGAGGCAGCAACCTTGGGGTTGGATCCCGACGCTCAGGGTTGCCTAGGCAGACTCAATGCGCAGCGCGATCGGCGACATGATCGTCGGCCGTTAGAAACAAGCGAGCCAGATAGCCAACCTGGGCAAGGCGTGACAACTCTATTGCTAAGGCCTCATTAGTGGGGAAAACATGGGCAACGAAACAAGAGAAATTGTGGGATAATGAGTTGGGATGTAGCTAGACAAACTCGACGGTGTGGGCGACATAGCTAACAATGATGCATGCTACGCGAGGGCCAAATCGCTGGAGGGATTTTGTGCATGCGGAGTGCTTCGTTGCAGGCCTTCGAGGTGGCGGATGCAAGGCAGGATCCCGATGCCCAGGCTTGCCTCGGCAGACTCGTTGCGCAGCGCGATCGACGACATGATCGTCGGCCGTTAGCAATGAGCGAGCCACACCGCCAGCCTGGGCAAGGTGTGACACCCCTGCTGCCAAGGCCTCATCGATGGGAAAAACTTGAGCAACGAAATGAGAAAAATCATGGGATAATGAGCTAGGATGTAGCTACACAAGCTCGATGATGGAGGAGGCGAAGCTAACGATGATGCATGCTACGCGAGGGCCAACTTGTTGGGGGGATGTTGAGCATTCGGAGTGCTTCATCGCAGGCCCTCGAGGCGGCGGATGCGGGGCTGAATCCCGACACTCCAGCTTGCCTAGGCGGACTCGTTGTGCAGCGTGATCGGCGACACGATCGTCTGCCGTTAGCAACAAGCGAGCCAAACAGCCAGCCTGGGCAAGGCGTGACAACCCTGTTGCTAAGGCCTCATCAGTGGGAAAAACGTGGGCAACGAAACGAGAGAAATTGTGGGATAATAAGCTGGGATGTAGCTAGACAAACTCGACGGTGTGGGGCGATGATGCATGCTACGCGAGGGCCAAACTGCTGGGGGGATTTTGCCCATGTGGAGTGCTTCGTCGCAGGCCCTTGAAGCGGCGGATGCAGGGTAGGATCCCGATGCCCAGGCTTGCCTTGGCGGATTGCGCAGCGCCATCGACGACATGATCGTCGACCGTTAGCAATGAGCGAGCCACACGGCCAGCCTGGGCAAGGCGTGACACCCCTGCTGCCAAGGCCTCATCTGTGGGAAAAACCTGGGCAACGAAATGAGAAAAATCATGGGAAAATGATCTGGGATGTGACTACACAAGCTCGACGGCGTGGGCGGCAAAGCTAACGATGATGCATGCTACGCGAGGCCCAAATCATTGGGGGGATTTTGAGCATGCGGAGTGCTTCGTCGCAGGCCCTCGAGGCGGTGGATGCGGGGCTGGATCTCGACGCTCAAGCTTGCCTAGGCGGATTCGTTGCGCAGCGCGATCGGCGACACGATCGTCGGCCGTTAGCAACAAGCAAGCTAGACAGCCAGCCTGGGCAAGGCTTGACAACCCTGTTGCTAAGGCCTCATCGGTGGGAAAAACGTGGGCAACGAAACGAGAGAAATTATGGAATAATGAGCTGGGATGTAGCTAGACCAACTCGACGGTGTGGGTGGCAAAGCTAACGATGATGCATGCTACGCGAGGGCCAAATTGTTGGGGGATTTTGTGCATGCAGAGTGCTTCGTCGTAGGCCCTCAAAGCATCGGATGCAGGGCAGGATCTTGATGCCCATGCTTGCCTAGGCGAACTCGTTGCGCAACGCGATCGACGACACTATCGTCAGCCGTTAGCAATCAGCGAGCCACACGGCCAGCCTGGGAAAGGCGTGACACCCCTGCTGCCAAGGCCTCATCGGTGGCAAAAATGTGGGCAATGAAATGAGAAAAATCGTGGGATAATGAGCTGGGATGTGGCTACACAAGCTCGACAGTGAGGGCGGTGAAGCTAACGATGATGCCTGCTACGCGAGGGCCAAATCATTTGGGGGAATTTTAAGCATGCGAAGCGCTTTGTCACAGGCCCTCGTGGCGGCGAACGTAGGGTTGGATCAAGACGCTCAGGCTTGCCTTGGCGGACTCGTTGGCAATGAGCGAGCCACACGGGCAGCCTGGGCACCCCTGTTGCCAAGGCCTCATCGGTGGGAAAAATGTGGGCAACGAAATGAGAAAAATAATAGGATAATGAGCTGGGATGTGGCTATACAAGCTCGACGGGTTGGGCAGTGAAGTTAACGATGGTGCATGCTACGCGAGGGCCAATCATTAGGGGGAATTTTTAGAATGCGGAGTACATCGTCGCAGGCCCTCGAGGCGACGGATGTGGGGTTGGATCCCGGCACTCAGGGTTGCCTAGGCAAACTCGTTGCGCAGCGCGATCGCCGACACGATCGTTAGCCGTTAGCAATGAACGAGCCACTCGGCCAGCTTGGGCACCCCTGCTGCCAAGGCCTCATCGGTGGGAAAAATATGGGCAACGAAATGAGAAAAATAATTGGATAATGAGCTGAGATGTGGCTATACAGGCTTTACGGGTTAGGCGGCGAAGCTAACGATGGTGAATGCTACGCGAGGGCCAAATCATTGGGGGGAATTTTGAGAATGCGGAGTGCTTCGTCGCAGGCCCTCGAGGCGGCGGATGTGGGGTTGGATCCCGACGCTCAGGCTTGCCTAGGCAGACTCGTTGCGCAACGCGATCGACGACACGATCGTCAGCCGTTAGCAATGAGCGAGCGACTCGGCCAGCTTGGGCACCCCTGCTGCCAAGGCCTTATCGGTGGGAAAGATATGGGCAACGAAATGAGAAAAATAATGGGATAATGAGCTGGGATGTGGCTATACAAGCTCTATGGGTTGGGAGACGAAGCTAACGATGATGCATGCTACGCGAGGGCCAAATCGTTGGGGGGAATTTTGAGCATGCGGAGTGCTTAGTCGCAGGCCCTCGAGGCGGCGGATGTGGGGTTGGATCCCGACGCTCAGGCTTGCCTAGGCGGACTTATTGCGCAGCGCGACCGACGACACGATCGTCGGCCGTTAGCAACAAGCGAGCCAGATAGCCAGCCTGGGTAAGGCGTGACACCCCTGTTGCTAAGGCCTTATCGGTGGGAAAAACGTAGGCAACAAAACGAGAGAAATCGTGGGATAATGAGCTGGGATGTGGCTACAAAAACTCGACAGTATGGGCGGCGAAGCTAACGATGATGCATAATACGCGAGGGCCAAATCGCTGGGGGGATTTTGAGCATGCGAAGTGCTTCGTCGCAGGCCCTCGAGACGACGGACGCGGGGCTGGATCCCGATGCCCAGGTATGCCTGGGCGGACTCTTTGTACAGCGCGATCGACGACACGATCGTCAGTCGTTAGCAATGAGCGAGCCACATGGCCAGCCTGGGCAAAGCATGATACCTCTACTGCCAAGGCCTCTTCAGTGGGAAAAACGTGGGCAACGAAATGAGAAAAATCGAGGGATAATGAGCTGGGATGTGGCTACACAAGCTCGACGGTGTGGGCTGCGAACCTAACGATGATGCATGTTACGCGAGGGCCAAATCGCTGGGGGGATTTTGAGCATGCGGAGTGCTTCAACGTAGGCCCTCGAGGCAGCTGATGCGGGGCTGGATCCTGATGACCAGGTTTGTGTAGGGGATTTCGTTGCGCAGCGGGATCGACGGCTCGATCGTCGGTCGTTTGCAATGAGCGAGCCACACAGCCAACCTGGGAAAGGCGTGACACCTCTGCTGCCAAGGCCTAATCGGTGGGAAAAATATGGGCAATGAAATGAGAAAAATCGTGGGATAATGAGCTGGGATATGGCTACACAAGCTCGACAGTGTGGGCGGTGAAGCTAACGATGAAGCATGCTACGCGAGGGCCAAATCACTGGGGGGATTTTGAGCATGCGGAGTGCTTCGTCGCAGGCCCTTGAGGCAGTGGATGCGGGGCTAGATCTCGATGCCCAGGCTTGCCTTGGCGGACTCGTTGCGCAGCGTGATCGACGACACGATCGTCAGCCGTTAGCAATGAGCGAGCCACACAACCTGCCTGGGCATGGCATGACACCTCTGCTGCCAAGGCCTCATCGATGGAAAAAACGGGGGCAAGAAAATGAGAAAAATCGTGGGATAATGAGCTGGGATGTGGCAACACAAGCTTGATGGTGTGGGCGGCGAAGCTAACGATGATGCATGCTACGCGAGGGCCAAATCGCTGGGGGGATTTTGAGCAGGCAGAGTGCTTCGTCGCAGGCCCTCGAGGCGACGGATGCAGGGCTAGATCCCGATGCCGAGGCTTGCCTAGGCAGACTCATTGCACAGCGCGATCGACGACACGATCGTCGACCGTTAGCAATGAGCGAGCCACACTGCCAGCCCGGGTAAGGCATGATACCTCAGCTGCCAAGGCCTCATCGATGGGAAAAACTAGGGCAACGAAATGAGAAAAATCGTGGGATAATGAGCTGGGATGTGGCTACACAAGCTCGATGGTGTGGGCGGCGAAGCTAAAGATGATGCATGCTACGCGAGGGCCAAATTGTTTGGGGGATTTTGAGCATCCGTAGTGCTTCGTCACATGCCCTCGAGGCGGTAAATGCGAGGCTGGATCCCAACACCCAGGCTTGCCTTGGCGGACTCGTTGCGCAGCGCGATCGATGACACGATCGTCGGTTATTAGCAATGATCGAGCCACACGGCCAGCCTGGGCAAGGCGTGACACCCCTGCTGCCAAGGCCTCATCGGTGGAAAAAACGTGGGCAACGAAATGAGAGAAATTATGGGATAATGAGCTGAGATCTGGCTACACAGGCTCGACGGTGTTGGCAGCGAATCTAACGATGATGCATGCTATGCAAGGGCCAAATCTTTGGGGAGAATTTTGAGCATACAGAGTGCTTCGTCACAGGCCCTCGAGGTGACGAACGTGGGGTTGGATCCCTACGCCCAGGCTTGCCTAGGGGGACTCGTTGCGCAGCGCCATCGACGACATGATCGGCGGCCATTAGCAATGAGCGAGCCACACGGCCAGCCTGGGCACCCCTGCTGCCAAGGCCTCATTGATGGGAAAAATTCAGGCATTGAAATGAGAAAAATAATGGGATAATGAGTTGGGATGTAGCTACACAAGCTCGACGGTGTGGGCTGCGAAGCTAACGATGATGCATGGTACGTGAGGGCCAAATCACTGGGGGGATTTTGAGCATTCAGAGTGCTTCGTCACAGGCCCTTGAGGCAGCGGATGCGGGGCTGGATCCCGACGCTCAGGCTTGCCTAGGCAGACTCATTGCGCAGCGCGATCGACGACACGATCGTCGACCGTTAGCAATGAGCGAGCCACACGGCCAACCCGGGCAAAGCGTGACACCTCTGCTGCCATGGCCTCATCGGTGGGAAAAATGTGGGCAACGAAATGAGAAAAATCGTGGGATAATGAGCTGGGATGTGGCTACACAAGCTCGATGGTGTGGTGGCGAAGCTAACGATGATGCATGCTACGCGAGGGTCAAATCGCTGGGGGGATTTTGAGCATGCTGAGTGCTTCATCGCAGGCCCTCCAAGCAGCGGATGCGGGGCTAGATCCCGACGCCCACGCTTGCCTTGGCGGACTCGTTGCGCAGCTTGATCGACGACACGATCGTCGGCCGTTAGCAATGAGCGAGCCACACGGCCAACCTGGGCAAGGCGTGACACCCCTGTTGCCAAGGCCTCATCGGTGGGAAAAACGTGGGCAATGAAATGAGAAAAATCGTGGGATAATGACCTGGGATCTGGCCACACAAGCTCGACGGTGTGGGCGGCGAAGCTAACGATGATGCATGCTACGCGAGGGCCAAATCGTTGGGGAGATTTTGGGCATGCGGAGTGCTTCGTCGCAGGCCCTTGAGGCGACAGACGTGGGGTTGGATCCCGACGCTCAGGCTTACCTAGGCGGACTCGTTGTGCAGCGCGATTGACGACACGATCGTCGGCCGTTAGCAACAAGCGAGCCAGACAGCTAGCCTGGGGAAGGCGTGACACCCCTGTTGCTAAGGCCTCATCGGTGGGAAAAACGTGGGCAATGAAACGAGAGAAATTGTGGGATAATGAACTTAGATGTGGCTAGACAAACTCGACGGTGTGGGTGGTGAAGCTAACGATGATGCATACTACGCGAGGGCCAAATTACTGGGGGGATATTGAGCATGCGGAGTGCTTCATCGCAGGCCCTCGAGGCGGCGAATGCAGAGCTGGATCCCGATGCCCAGGGTTGCCTAGGCGGACTCATTGCGCAGCACGATCGATGACACGATCGTCGGCCGTTAGCAATGAGCGAGCCATACGGCCAGCTTGGGTATAGCGTGACACCTCTGCTGCCAAGGCCTCATCGATAGGAAAAACGTGGGCGACGAAATGAGAAAAATCGTGGGATAATGAGCTGGGATGTGGCTACATAAGCTCGATGGTGTGGGTGCCAAAGCTAACGATGATGCTTGCTACGCGAGGACCAAATCGCTGGGGGGATTTTGAGCATGCTGAGTGCATCATCACAGGCCCTCGAGGTGGCGGATGCAGGGCTGGATCCCGATGCCCAGGCTTGCCTAAGCGGACTCGATGCGCTGCGTGATCGACGACACGATCGTCGGCCGTTAGCAATGAGCGAGCCACACGGCCAGCCTGGGCAAGGCATGACACTCTGCTGCAAGGCCGACAATCGGGACGTCGAAGCCGATGAGGATAATCGCAATGATCGAGAAGTAAAGATCTTGGGCGGACAGCGGGATGACAGCCGGCAATGAGTGAGTGCCTGCACAAGGCCTCATCGGTGGGAAAATGGTGGGTAACAAAATGAGAAAAATCGTGGGACAATGAGCTGGGATGTGGAAACACAAGCTCGACGGTGTGGGAGGCGAAGCTAGCGATGAGTCATGATACGCGAGGGCCAAATCGCTAGGGGGATTTTGAGTATGCGGAGTGCTTCGTCGCAGGCCCTCGAAGTAGCGGATGCCGGGCTAGATCCCGACGCCCACGCTTGCCTTGGCGGACTCATTGCGCAGCGGGATCGACGACACGATCGTCAGCCGTTAGCAATGAGTGAGTCACACGGCCTGCCTGGGCAAGGCGTGACACCTCTGCTGCCAAGGCCTCATCGATGGGAAAAATGTGGGCAACGAAATGAGAGAAATCGTGGGACAATGAGCTAGGATGTGGCTACACAAGCTCGACGGTGTTGGAGGCAAAACTAACTATGATTCATGCTATGCGAGGGCCAAATCGTTGGGGGGATTTTGAGCATGCTGAGTGCTTGGTCGCAAGCCCTCAAGGCGCGGATACGGGGCTTGATCCTGACGCCCAGGCTTGCCTTGGCGGACTCATTGCGTAGCGCGATCGATGACACGATCATCGGTCGTTAGCAACAAGCGAGCCAGGCAGCCAGCCTGGGCAAGGCGTGACACCCCTTTTGCTAAGGCCGCATCGGTGGGAAAAACGTGGGCAACAAAACGAGGAAAATTGTGGGATAATGAGCTGAGATAGGGCTAGACAAACTCGACGGTGTGGGCGGCGAAGTTAACGATGATGCATGCTACGTGAGGGCCAAATCGTTGGGGGGAGTTTCGAGCTTGCAGAGTGCTTTGTCACAGGCCCTCGAGGGGGGAACGTGGGGTTGGATCCCGATGCTCAGGCTTGCCTTGGCGGACTCGTTGCACAGCGCGATCGACGACATGATCGTCAGCCGTTGGCAATGATTGAGCCGCACGGCCAGCCTAGGCACCCCAGCTGCCAAGGCCTCATCAGTGGGAAAAATGTGGGCAACAAAATGAGAAAAATAATGGGAAAATGAGCTGGGATGTGGCTATACAAGCTGGACGGTGTGGGCGACGAAGCTAACGATGATGCATGCTACGCGAGGGCCAAATCGTTGAGGGGAATTTTGAGCATGCGGAGTGCTTCATCGCAGGCTCTCGAGGCAGCGGATGTGGGGTTGGATCCCGACGCTCAGACTTGCCTAGGCGGACTCGTTGCGCAACGCGATCGACGACACGATCGTCGGCCGTTAGCAACAAGCGAGCTAGACAGCCAGCCTGGGCAAGGCGTAACACCACTCTATCTAAGGCCTCATCGATGGAAAAAATGTGGGCAAAGAAACGAGAGAAATTGTGGGATAATGAGCTGAGATGTGGCTAGACAAACTCGACGGTGTAGGCGGCGAAGCTAACGATGATGCATTCTACGTGAGGGCCAAATCGCTGGGGGGATTTTGAGCATGCGGAGTGCTTCGTCGCAGGCCCTCGAGGCGAAGAATGCGGGGCTGGATCCCGACCCCCAGGGTTGCCTAGGCGGACTCATTACGCAGCGTGATCGACGACAAGATCGTCGGCCATTAGCAATGAGCGAGCCACACGGCTAGCTTGGGCAAGGTGTGAGACCCCTGCTGCCAAGGCCTCATCGGTGGGAAAAACGTGGGCAACAAAATGAGAAAAATTGTGAGATAATGAGCTGGGATATGGCTACACAAGCTCGACGGTGTGGGCGACGAAGCTAACGATGATGCATGCTGTGTGAGGGCCACATCGCTGGGGGGATTTTGAGCATGCGGAGTGCTTCGTCGCAGGCCCTCGAAGCGGCGGATGCCGGGCTAGATCCCGACGCCCAGGCTTGCCTTGGCGGACTCATTGCGCAGCGAGATCGACGACACGATCATCAGCCATTAGCAATGAGCGAGCCACACAGCCTGCCTGGGCAAGGCGTGACACCTCTGCTGCCAAGGCCTCATCGGTGGGAAAAATGTGGGCAACGAAATGAGAGAAATCGTGGGACAATGAGCTGGGATGTGGCTACACAAGCTCGACGGTGTTGGAGGCGAAACTAACGATGATTCATGCTATGCGAGGGCCAAATCATTGGGGGGATTTTGAGCATGCTGAGTGCTTGGTCGCAAGCCCTCATGGCGCGGATACGGGGCTTGATCCCGACGCCCAGGCTTGCCTTGGCGGACTCATTGCGTAGCGCGATCGATGACACGATCATCGGCCGTTAGCAACAAGCGAGCCAGACAGCCAGCCTGGGCAAGGCGTGACACCCCTGTTGCTGAGGCCACATCGGAGGGAAAAACGTGGGCAACAAAACGAGGGAAATTATGGGATAATGAGCTGAGATGTGGCTAGACAAACTCGACGGTGTGGGCGGCGAAGTTAACCATGATGCATGCTACATGAGGGCCAAATCGTTGGGGGGAGTTTCGAGCTTGCGGAGTGCTTTGTCACAGGCCCTCGAGCGGGGGAATGTGGGGTTGGATCCCGACGCTCAGGCTTGCTTTGGCGGACTCGTTGCGCAGTGCGATCGACGACATGATCGTTGGCCGTTGGCAATGATTGAGCCACACGGCCAGCCTAGGCACCCCAGCTGCCAAGGCCTCATCAGTGGGAAAAATGTGGGCAACAAAATGAGAAAAATAATAGGAAAATGAGCTGGGATGTGGCTATACAAGCTGGACGGTGTGGGCGACGAAGCTAACGATGATGCATGCTATGCGAGGGCCAAATTATTGAGGGGAATTTTGAGCATGCGGAGTGCTTCATCGCAGGCTCTCGAGGCGGCGGATGTGGGGTTGGATCCCGACGCTCAGGCTTGCCTAGGCGGACTCGTTGCGCAACGCGATCGATGACACGATCGTCGGCCGTTAGCAACAAGCGAGCTAGACAGCCAGCCTGGGCAAGGCGTGACACCCCTTTATCTAAGGCCTCATCGATGGGAAAAATGTGGGCAAAGAAATGAGAGAAATTGTGGGATAATGAGCTGAGATGCGGCTAGACAAACTCGACGGTGTAGGCGGCGAAGCTAACGATGATGCATGCTACGCGAGGGCGAAATCGCTAGGGGGATTTTGAGCATGCGGAGTGCTTCATCCTAGGCCCTCGAGGCGGCGGATGCAGGGCTGGATCCCGATGCCCAGGCTTGCCTTGGCGAAATCGATGTGCAGCGCAATCGACGACACGATCGTCGACCGTTAGCAATGAGCGAGCCACACGGCCAGCCTGGGCAAGGCGTGACACCTCTACTGCCAAGGCCTCATTGGTGGGAGAAATATGGGCAACGAAATGAGAAAAATCGTGGGACAATGAGCTGGGATGTGGCAACACAAGCTCGACGGTGTGGGAGGCGAAGCTAACGATGATTCATGCTACGCGAGGGCCAAATCGCTAGGGGGATTTTTAGCATGCGGAGTGGTTCGTCGCAGGCCCTCGAAGCGACGGATGTGGGGCTTGATCTCGATGCCCAGGCCTGCCTAGGCGGACTCGTTGCGCAGCGCGATCGATGATACGATCATCGGTCGTTAGCAATGAGCGAGCCACACGGCTAGCCTGGGCAAGGCGTGACACCCCTGCTGCCAAGGCCCCATCGGTGGGAAAAATGTGGGCAACGAAATGAGAAAAATCGTGGGATAATGAGCTGGGATGTGGCTACACAAGCTTGACGATGTGGGCGACGAAGCTAACGATAATGCATGCCACTCGAGGGCCAAATCGTTGGGGGGAATTTCTAGCATGCAGAGTGCTTCATCACTGGCCCTCGATGTGGGGGACGTGGGGTTGGATCCCGACGCTCAGGCTTGCCTAGGCGGTCTCGTTGCGCAACGCGATTGACGACATGATCGCCGGCCATTAGCAATGGGCGAGCCACACGGCCAGCCTGGGCGCCCCTGCTGCCAAGTCCTCATCTGTGGGATAAATGTGGGCAATGAAATGAGAAAAATAATTGGATAATGAGCTGGGATGTGGGTATACAAGCTCGACAGTGTGGGCGGCGCAGCTAACGATGATGCATGCTACGCGAGGGCCAAATCACTGGGGGGATTTTGAGCATGCGGAGTGCTTCGTCGCAGGCCCTCGAGGCGCGGATGCGGGGCTGGATCCCGACGCCCAGGCTTGCCTTGGCGGACTCGTTGCGTAGCGCGATCGACGACACGATCTTTGGCTGTTAGCATCAAGCGAGCAAGACAGCCAGCCTGCGCAAGGCGTGACACTCCTGTTGCTAAGGCCTCATCGGTGGAAAAAACCTGGGCAATGAATCGAGAGAAATTGTGGGATAATGAGCTGGGATGTGGCAAGATGAAGTCGATAGTGTTGGCAGCGAAGCTAACGATGATGCATGCTACGCGAGGGCTAAATCACCAGGGGAATTTCGAGCATGCGGAGTGCTTCGTCGCAGGCCCTCGAGGTGGCGGATGCGGGGCTAGATCCCAATGCCCAGGCTTGCCTTGGCGGACTCATTGCGTAGCGCGATCGACGAAACGTTCGTCGGCCGTTAGCAATGAGCGAGCCACACGGCCAACCTAGGCAAGGCCTGACACCTTTGCTGCCAAGGCCTCATCGACCGAAAAAAGGTGGGCAACGAAATGAGAAAAATCGTGGGATAATGAGCTGGGATGTGGCTACACAAGCTCGACGGGGTGAGTGTCGAAGCTAACGATGATGCATGCTACGCGAGGGCCAAATCATTGGGGGGATTTTGAGCATGCGGACTGCTTCATCCCAGGCCCTCGAGGCGACGGATGCAGGGCTGGATCCCGATGCCCAGGCTTGCCTTGGCGAACTCGATGCGCTGCGCAATCGACGACACGTTCGTCGACCGTTAGCAATGAGCGAGCCACACGGCCAACCTGGGCAAGGCGTGACACCTCTGCTGCCAAGGCCTTATCGATGGGAAAAATGTGGGCAACGAAATGAGAAAAATCATGGGATAATGAGCTGGGATGTGGCTACACAAGCTCGACGGGGTGAGTGTCGAAGTTAACGATGATGCATGCTACGCGAGGGCCAAATCATTGGGGCGATTTTGAGCATGCGGAGTGCTTCGTCGCAGGCACTTGAGGTGGCAGATGCGGGGCTGGATCTTGACGCCCAGGGTTGCCTAGGCGGACTCATTGCGCAGCGCGATCGATGACACGATCGTCGACCGTTAGCAATGAGCGAGCCACACGGCCAGCCTGGGCAAGGCGTGACACCTCTTCTGCCAAGGCCTCATCGGTTGGAAAAATATGGGCAACGAAATGAGAAAAATCGTAGGACAATGAGTTGGGATGTGGCAACACAAGCTCGACAGTGTGGGAGGCGAAGCTAACGATGATTCATGCTATGTGAGGGCCAAATCGCTAGGGGGATTTTGAGCATGCGGAGTAGTTCGTCGCAGGCCCTCGAAGCGACGGATGTGGGGCTTGATCTCGATGCCCAGGCTTGCCTAGGCGGACTCGTTGCGCAGCGCGATCGATGACACGATCATCGGTCGTTAGCAATGAGCGAGCCACACGGCCAGCCTGGGCAAGGCGTGACACCCCTGCTGCCAAGGCCCCATCGGTGGGAAAAATTTGGGCAACGAAATGAGAAAAATCGTGGGATAATGAGCTGGGATGTGGCTACACAAGCTTGACGATGTGGGCGACGAAGCTAACGATGATGCATGCCACTCGAGGGCCAAATCGTTGGGGGGAATTTCTAGCATGCGGAGTGCTTCAGCACAGGCCCTCGATGTGGGGGATGTGGGGTTGGATCCCGAAGCTCAGGCTTGCCTAGGCGGTCTCGTTGCACAGCACGATTGACGACATGATCGTCGACCGTTAGCAATGAGCGAGCCACACGGCCAGCCTGGGCGCCCTTGCTGCCAAGTCCTCATCTGTGGGATAAATGTGGGCAATGAAATGAGAAAAATAATGGGATAATGAGCTGGGATGTGGGTATACAAGCTCGACGGTGTGGGCGACGAAGCTAACGATGATTCATGCTACGCGAGGGCCAAATCACTGGGGGGATTTTGAGCAAGCGGAGTGCTTCGTCGCAGGCCCTCGAGGTGGCGGATGCGGGGCTGGATCCCGATGCCCAGGCTTGCCTCGGCGTACTCGATGCGCTGGGCAATCGACAACACGATCATCGGCTGTTAGCAATGAGCAAGCCACACGGCCAGCCTGGGCAAGGCGTGACACCCCTGCTGCCAAGGCCTCATCGGTAGGAAAAACGTGGGCAACTAAATGAGAAAAATTGTGAGTAATGAGCTGGGATGTGGCTACACAAGCTCGACGGTGTGGGCGGCGAAGCCAACGATGATGCATGCTACATGAGGCCAAATCGCTGGGGGGATTTTGAGCATGCGGAGTGCTTCGTCGTAGGCCCTCGAGGCGGCGGATGCGGGGCTGGATCTTGACGCCCAGGGTTGCCTGGGCGGACTCATTGCGCAGCGCGATCGACGACACGATCGTCGACCGTTAGCAATGAGCGAGCCACACAGCCAGCCTGGGCAAGGAGTGACACCTCTGTTGCCAAGGCCTCATCGATGGGAAAATGGTGGGCAATGAAATGAGAAAAATCGTGGGACAATGAGCTGGGATGTGGCAACACAAGCTCGACGGTGTGGGAGGCGAAGCTAACGATGAGTCATGCTACGCGAGGGCCAAATCACTAGGGGGATTTTGAGCATGCAGAGTGCTTCGTCGCAGGACCTCGAGGCGGCGGATGCGGGGCTTGATCCCGAAGCCCAGGCCTGCCTAGGCGGACTCGTTGCGCAGCGCGATCGATGACCCGATGGTCGGTCGTTAGCAAAGAGCGAGCGACATGGCCAGCCTGGGCAAGGCGTGACACCCCTGCTGCCAAAGCCCCATCGATGGGAAAAATATGGGCAACGAATTGAGAAAAATCGTGGGATAATAAGCTGGGATGTGGCTACACAAGCTTAACGATGTGGACGGCGAAGCTAACGATGATGCATGCTACTAGAGGGCCAAATCGTTGGGGGGAATTTCAAGCATGCGGAGTGCTTCGACACAGGCCCTCGAGGTGGGGGACGTGGGGTTGGATCCCGATGCTCAGGCTTACCTAGGCGGTCTCGTTGTGCAGCGCGATCGACGACATGATCGTTGGCCGTTAGCAATGATCGAGCCACATGGCCAGCCTGGGCGCCCCTGCTGCCAAGGCCTCATCAGTGGGAAAAATGCGGGCAACGAAATGAGAAAAATAATGGGATAATGAGTTGGGATGTGGGTATACAAGCTCGACGGTGTGGGCGGCGAAGCTAACGACAATGCATGCTACGAGAGGGCCAAATCGCTGGGGGGATTTTGAGCATGCGGAGTGCTTCGTCGCAGGCCCTCGAGGCGCGGATGCAAGGCTGGATCCCTATGCCCAGGCTTGCCTAGACGGACTCGTTGCACAGCGTGATCGATGACCCGATCGTCGGTCGTTAGCAATGAGCGAGTCATATGGTCAGCCTGGGCAAGGTGTGACACCCCTGCTGCTAAGGCCTCATCGGTGGGAAAAACGTGGGCAATGAAATGAGAAAAATTGTGAGATAATGAGCTGGGATGTTGCTACATAAGCTCGACGGTGTGGGCGACAAAGCTAATGATGATGCATGCTACGTGAGGGCCAAATCGCTGGGGGGATTTTGAGCATGCGGAGTGCTTTGTCACAGGCCCTCGAGGCGATGGATGCGGGGCTGGATCCTAACGCCCAGGCTTACCTTGGCGAACTCATTGCGCAGCGCGATCGACAACACGATCATCAGCCGTTAGCAATGAGCAAGCCACACGGCCAGCCTGGGCAAGGCGGGACACCTCTGCTGCCAAGGCCTCATCGGTGAGAAAAATATGGGCAACGAAATGAGAGAAATCATGGGACAATGAGCTGGGATGTGGCTACACAAGCTCGACAGTGTGGGAGGCGAAGCGAACGATGATTCATGCTACGCGAGGGCCAAATCGTTGGGGCTATTTTAAGCATGTGGAGTGCCTCGTCGCAGGAATTTGAGGCGCGAATACGGGGGCTTGATCCTGACGCCCAGGCTTGCCTTGGTAGACTTATTGTGCAGCGCGATCAATGACACGATCATAGGCCATTAGCAACAAGAGAGCCAGACAGCCAGCCTGGGCAAGGCGTGACACCCCTGTTGCTAAGGCCTCATCGGTCGAAAAAACGTGGGCAACAAAACGAGGGAAATTATGGGATAATGAGCTGAGATGTGGCTAGATAAACTCGATGGTGTGGGCGGTGAAGTTGACGATGATGCATGCTACGCGAGGGCCAAATCGTTGGGGAGAGCTTCGAGCTTGCGGAGTGCTTCGTCACAGGCCCTCGAGGGGGTGAAGGTGGGGTTGGATCCCGAAGCTCAGGCTTGCCTAGGCGGACTCGTTGCGCAACGCAATCGACGACATGATCGTCAGCCATTAGCAATGAGTGAGCCACACGGCCAGCCTGGGCACCCCAGCTGCCAAGGCGTCATCGGTGGGAAAAATGTGGGCAACAAAATGAGAAAAATAATGGGAAAATGAGCTGGGATGTGGCTATACTAGCTCGACGGCGTGGGCGACGAAGCTAACGATGATGCATGCTACGCAAGGGCCAAATCGCTGGGGGGATTTTGAGCATGCGGAGTGCTTCGTCGCAGGCCCTCGAGGTGGTGGATGCAGGGCTGGATCCCGATGCCCTGGCTTGCCTAGGCGTACTCGATGCGCTGGGCGATCGACGACACGACCGTCGGCTGTTAGCAATGTGCGAGCCACACGGCCAGCTTGGGCAAGGCGTGACACCCCTACTGCCAAGGCCTCATCGGTAGGAAAAACATGGGCAACAAAATGAGAAAAATTATGAGATAATGAGCTGGGATGTGGCTACACAAGCTCGACGGTGTGGGCGCCGAAGCTAACGATGATGCATGCTGTGTGAGGGCCAAATCGCTGTGGGGATTTTGAGCATGCGGAGTGCTTTGTCGCAGGCTCTCGAAGCGGCAGATGCCAGGCTGGATCCCGACGCCCAGGCTTGCCTTGGCGGACTCATTGCACGATAGGATCGACGACACGATCGTCAGCCGTTAGCAATGAGCGAGCCACATGGCCAGCCTGGGCAAGGTGTGAGACCCCTGCTGCCAAGGCCTTATCGGTGGGAAAAACGTGGGCAACAAAATGAGAAAAATTGTGAGATATTTAGCTGGGATGTGGCTACACAAGCTCGACGGTGTGGGCGGCGAAGCTAACGATGATGCATGCTACGCGAGGGCCAAATCGCTGGGGCAATTTTGAGCATGCGGAGTGCTTCGTCGCAGGCCCTCGAGGTGGCGGATGCAGGGCTGGATCCCGATGCCCTGGCTTGCCTAGGCGTACTCGATGCGCTGGGCGATCGACAACACGACCGTCGGCTGTTAGCAATGTGCGAGCGACACGGCTAGCTTGGGCAAGGTGTGACACCCCTACTGCCAAGGCCTCATCGGTAGGAAAAACGTGGGCAACTAAATGAGAAAAATTAAGAGATAATGAGCTGGGATGTGGCTACACAAGCTCGACGGTGTGGGCGACGAAGCTAACAATGATGCATGCTACGTGAGGGCCAAATCACTGGGGGGATTTTGAGCATGCGGAGTGCTTCGTCGCAGGCCCTCGAGGCGGCGGATGCGGGGCTGGATCTTGCAGCCCAAGGTTTCCTGGGCGGACTCATTGCACAGCACGATTGACGACACGATCGTCGACCGTTAGCAATGAGCGAGCCACACGGCCAGCCTGGGCAAGGCGTGACACCTCTGCTGCCAAGGCCTCATCGATGGGAAAATGGTGGGCAACGAAATGAGAAAAATCGTGGGACAATAAGCTGGGATGTGGCAGCACAAGCTCGACGGTGTGGGAGGCGAAGCGAACGATGAGTCATGCTTCGCGAGGGCCAAATCGCTAGGGGGATTTTGAGCATGCAGAGTGCTTCGTCGCAAGACCTCGAGGCGACGGAAGCGGGGCTTGATCCCGTAGCCCAGGCCTGCCTAGGTAGACTCGTTGCGCAGCGTGATCAATGACCCGATCGTCAGTCGTTAGCAAAGAGCGGGCGACATGGCCAGCCTGGGCAAGGCGTGACACCCCTGCTGCCAAAGCCCCATCGGTGGGAAAAATATGGGCAACGAATTGAGAAAAATCGTGGGATAATAAGCTGGGATGTGGCTACACAAGCTTAACGATGTGGACGGCGAAGCTAACGATGATGCATGCTACTCGAGGGCCAAATCATTGGGGGGAATTTCAAGCATGCGGAGTGCTTCGAAACAGGCCCTCGAGGTGGCGGACGTGGGGTTGGATCCCGACGCTAAGGCTTACCTAGGCGGTCTCGTTGCGCAGCGCGATCAACGACATGATCGTTGGCCGTTAGCAATGAGCGAGCCACACGGCCAGCCTGGGCGCCCCTGCTGCCAAGGCCTCATCAGTGGGAAAAATGGGGGCAACGAAATGAGAAAAATAATGGGATAATGAGTTGGGATGTGGGTATGCAAGCTCGACGGTGTGGGCGGCGAAGCTAACGATGATGCATGCTACGCGAGGGCCAAATCGTTGGGGGGATTTTGAGCATGCGGAGTGCTTCATCGCAGGCCCTCAAGGCGTGGATGCAGGGCTGGATCCTTATTCTCAGGCTTGCCTAGGTGGACTCGTTGCGCAGTGTGATCGATGACCCGATCGTCGGTCGTTAGCAATGAGCGAGCCACACGGCCAACCTGGTCAAGGCGTGACATCCTTGCTGCTAAGGCCTCATCGGTGGGAAAAACGTGGCAATGAAATGAGAAAAATTGTGAGATAATGAGCTGGGATGTGGCTACACAAGCTCGACGGTGTGGGCGACAAAGCTAACGATGATGCATGCTACGTGAGGGCCAAATCGCTGGGGGGATTTTGAGCATGCGGAGTGCTTCGTCACAGGCCCTCGAGGCGACGGATGAAGGGCTGGATCCCGACGCCCAGGCTTGTCTTGGCGAACTCATTGCGCAGCGTGATCGATGACATGATCGTCAGCCGTTAGCAATGAGCGAGCCACACGGCCAGCCTGGGCAAGACGTGACACCTCTGCTGCCAAGGCCTCATCGTTGAGAAAAATATGGGCAACAAAATGAGAGAAATCATGGGACAATGAGCTGGGATGTGGCTACACAAGCTCGACGGTGTAGGAGGCGAAGCTAACGATGATTCATGCTACGCGAGGGCCAAATCGCTGAGGGCATTTTAAGCATGTGGAGTGCCTCGTCGCAGGACCTTGAGGCGCGAATACGGGGGCTTGATCTCGACGCCCAGGCTTGCCTTGGCAGACTCATTGCGCAGCGGGATCGATGACACGATCGTAGGCCATTAGCAACAAGCGAGCCAGACAGCCAGCCTGGGCAAGGCATGATACCCCTGTTGCTAAGGCCTCATCGGTCGAAAAAACGTGGGCAACAAAACGAGGGAAATTGTGGGATAATGAGCTGAGATGTGGCTAGACAAACTCGACGGTGTGGGCGACGAAGTTGACGATGATACATGCTACGCGAGGGCCAAATCATTGGGGAGAGTTTCGATCTTGCGGAGTGCATCGTCACAGGCCCTCAAGGGGGCGAATGTGGGGTTGGATCCCGAAGCTCAGGCTTGCCTAGGCAGACTCATTGCGCAGCGCAATCGACAACATGATCGTCAGCCGTTAGCAATGAGCGAGCCACACGGCCAGCCTGGGAAGCCCAGCTGCCAAGGCGTCATCGGTGGGAAAAATGTGGGCAACGAAATTAGAAAAATAATGGGAAAATGAGCTGGGATGTGGCTTTACAAGCTCGACGGTGTGGGCAGTGAAGCTATTGATGATGCATGCTACGTGAGGGCCAAATCGTTGGGGGGAAATTTTGAGCATGCGGAGTGCTTCGTCGCAGGCCCTCGAGGCGGCGCATGTGGGGTTGGATCCCGATGCTCAGGCTTGCCTAGGCAGACTCGTTGCGCAGCGCGATCGACGATACGATCGTCGGCAGTTAGCAACAAGAGAGCCAGATAGCCAGTCTGGGCAAGGCGTGACACCCCTGTTGCCAAGGCCTCATCGATGGGAAAAACATGGGCAATGAAACGAGAAAAATTGTGGGATAATGAGTTGAGATGTGGCTAGACAAACTTGACGGTGTGGACGGTGAAGCTAACGATGATGCATGCTACGCGAGGGCCAAATCGCTGGGGGGATATTGAGCATGCGGAGTGCTTCGTCGCAGGCCCTCGAGGCGGCGATTGTTGGGCTGGATCCCGACGCCGAGGGTTGCCTAGGCGGACTCATTGCACAGCGCGATCGACGACACGATCATCGACCGTTAGCAATGAGTGAGCCACACGGCCAGCCTGGGCAAAGCGTGACACCTCTGCTGCCAAGGCCTCATCGGTGAGAAAAATATGGGCAACAAAATGAGAAAAATCGTGGGATAATGAGCTGGGATGTGGCTACACAAGCTCGATGGTGTGGGCGCCGAAGCTAACGATGATGCATGCTACGCGAGGACCAAATCGCTGGGGGGATTTTGAGCATGTGGAGTGCTTCGTCACAGGCCTTCGAGGTGGCGGATGCAGGGCTGGATCCCGATACCCAGGCTTCTATAGGCGGACTCGATGCACTGCGCGATCGACGACACGATCGTCGGCCGTTAGCAATGAGCGAGCCACACGGCCAGCCTGGGCAAGGTGTGAGATCCCTGCTGCCAAGGCCTAATCGGTGGGAAAAACGTGGGCAACAAAATGAGAAAAATCGTGAGATAATGAGCTGGGATGTGGCTAAACAAACTCGACGGTGTGGGCGGCGAAGCTAACGATGATGCATGCTACGCGAGGGCAAAATCGTTGAGGGGAGTTTCGAGCTTGCGGAGTGCTTTGTCAGAGGCCCTCGAGGGGGGGAATGTGGGGTTGGATCCCGATGCTCAGGCTTGCCTTGAGGGACTCGTTGCGCAGCGCGGTCGACAACATGATCGTCGGCCGTTGGCAATGAGTGAGCCACACGGCCAGCCTAGGCACCCCAGCTGCCAAGGCCTCATCAGTGGGAAAAATGTGGGCGACAAAATGAGAAAAATAATGGGAAAATGAGCAGGGATGTGGCTATACAAGCTCGACGGTGTGGGCAGTGAAGCTATTGATGATGCATGCTACGTGAGGGCCAAATCGTTGGGGGGAAATTTTGAGCATGCGGAGTGCTTCGTCGCAGGCCCTCGAGGCGGCGCATGTGGGGTTGGATCCCGATGCTCAGGCTTGCCTAGGCAGACTCGTTGCGCAGCGCGATCGACGATACGATCGTCGGCAGTTAGCAACAAGAGAGCCAAATAGCCAGTCTGGGCAAGGCGTGACACCCCTGTTGCCAAGGCCTCATCAATGGGAAAAACATGGGCAATGAAACGAGAAAAATTGTGGGATAATGAGTTGAGATGTGGCTAGACAAACTTGACGGTGTGGACGGTGAAGCTAACGATGATGCATGCTACGCGAGGGCCAAATCGCTGGGGGGATATTGAGCATGCGGAGTGCTTCGTCGCAGGCCCTCGAGGCGGCGATTGTTGGGCTGGATCCCGAAGCCGAGGGTTGCCTAGGCGGACTCATTGCGCAGCGCGATCGACGACACGATCATCGACCGTTAGCAATGAGTGAGCCACACGGCCAGCCTGGGCAAAGCGTGACACCTCTGCTGCCAAGGCCTCATCGGTGAGAAAAATGTGGGCAACAAAATGAGCAAAATCGTGGGATAATGAGCTGGGATGTGGCTACACAAGCTCGATGGTGTGGGCGCCGAAGCTAACGATGATGCATGCTACGCGAGGACCAAATCGCTGGGGGGATTTTGAGCATGTGGAGTGCTTCGTCACAGCCTTTGAGGTGGCGGATGCAGGGCTGGATCCCGATACCCAGGCTTCTATAGGCGGACTCGATGCACTGCGCGATCGACGACATGATCGTCGGCCGTTAGCAATGAGCGAGCCACACGGCCAGCCTGGGCAAGGTGTGAGATCCCTGCTGCCAAGGCCTAATCGGTGGGAAAAACGTGGGCAACAAAATGAGAAAAATCGTGAGATAATGAGCTGGGATGTGGCTAAACAAACTCGACGGTGTGGGCGGCGAAGCTGACGATGATGCATGCTACGCGAGGGCCAAATCGTTGAGGGGAGTTTCGAGCTTGCGGAGTGCTTTGTCAGAGGCCCTCGAGGGGGGGAATGTGGGGTTGGATCCCGATGCTCAGGCTTGCCTTGAGGGACTCGTTGTGCAGCGCGGTCGACAACATGATCGTCGGCCGTTGGCAAAGAGTGAGCCACACGGCCAGCCTAGGCACCCCAGCTGCCAAGGCCTCATCAGTGGGAAAAATGTGGGCGACAAAATGAGAAAAATAATGGGAAAATGAGCAGGGATGTGGCTATACAAGCTCGACGGTGTGGGCGGCGAAGCTAACGATGATGCATGCTACGCGAGGGCCAAATCGTTGGGGGGAATTTTGAGCATGTGGAGTGCTTCGTCGCAGGCTCTCGAGGCAGCGGATGTGGGGTTGGATCCCGATGCTCAGGCTTGCCTAGGCGGACTCGTTGCGCAACGCGATCGACGACACAATCGTCGGCCGTTAGCAACAAGTAAGCTAGACAGCCAGCCTGGGCAAGGCGTGACACCCCTGTATCTAAGGCCTCATCGATGGAAAAAATGTGGGCAAAGAAACGAGAGAAATTGTGGGATAATGAGCTGAGATGTGGCTAGACAAACTCGACAGTGTGGGCGGCGAAGCTAACGATGATGCATTCTACGCGAGGGCCAAATTGCTGGGGGGATTTTGAGCATGCGAAGTGCTTCGTCGCAGGCCCTCGAGGCGGAGAATGCAGGGCTAGATCCCGACGCCCAGGGTTGCCTAGGCGGACTCATTACGCAGCGTGATCGATGACACGATCGTCGGCCGTTAGCAATGAGCGAGCCACACGGCCAGCCTGGGCAAAGCGTGACACTTCTGCTGCCAAGGCCTCATCGGTGGGAAAAACGTGGGCAACAAAATAAGAAAAATTGTGGGATAATGAGCTGGGATGTGGATACACAAGCTCGATGGTGTGGGCGCCAAAGTTAACGATGATGCATGCTACGTGAGGGCCAAATCGCTGGGGGGATTTTGAGCATGCGGAGTGCTTCGTCGCAGGCTCTCGAGGCGGCGGATGCGGGGCTAGATCTTGCAGCCCAGGGTTACCTGGGCGGACTCATTGCACAGCGCGATCGACGACACGATCGTCGACCGTTAGCAATAAGCGAGCCACACGGCCAGCCTGGGAAAGGCGTGACACCTCTACTGCCAAGGCCTCATCGGTGAGAAAAATGTGGGCAACGAAATGAGAAAAATCGTGGGACAATGAGCTGGGATGTGGCAACACAAGCTCGACGGTGTGGGAGGCGAAGCTAACGATGAGTCATGCTACGCGAGGGCCAAATCGCTAGGGGGATTTTGAGCATGCGGAATGCTTCGTCGCAGGACCTCGAGGCGACGGATGCGGGGCTTGATCCCGACGCCCAGGCCTGCCTAGGTGGACTCATTGCGCAGCGCGATCGATGACCCAATCGTCGGTCGTTAGCAATGAGCGAGCCACACGGCCAACCTGGGCAAGGCGTGACAACCCTGCTGCCAACGCCCCATCAGTGGGAAAAATATGGGCAACGAATTGAGAAAAATCGTGGGATAATGAGCTGGGATGTGGCTACACAAGCTTAACGATGTGGACGGCGAAGCTAACGATGATGCATACTACTCGAGGGCCAAATCGTTGGGGGGAATTTCAAGCATGCGGAGTGCTTCGTCACAGACCCTCGAGGTGGGGGACGTGGGGTTGGATCCCGACGCTCAGGCTTGCCTAGGCGGTCTCGTTGCCCAGTGCGATCGATGACATGATCGTCGACCGTTAGCAATGGGCGAGCCACACGGCCAGCCTGGGCGCCCCTGCTGCCAAGGCCTCATCGGTGGGAAAAATGTGGGCAACAAAATGAGAAAAATAATGGGATAATGAGCTAGGATGTGGGTATACAAGCTCGACGGTGTGGGCGGGGAAGCTAACGATGATGCATGCTACGCGAGGGCCAAATCGCTGGGGGGATTTTGAGCATGGGGAGTGCTTCGTCGCAGGCCCTCGAGGCGCGGATGCAGGGCTGGATCCCTATGCCCAGGCTTGCCTTGGCGGACTCGTTACGCAGCGCGATCGATGACACAATCGTTGGCCGTTAGCAATGAGCGAGCCATACGGCCAGTCTGGGCAAGGCGTGACACCTTTGCTGCCAAGGCCTCATCGGTGGGAAAAACGTCGGCAACGAAATGAGAAAAATCGTGGGATAATGATCTGGGATGTTTCTACACAAGCTCGACGGTGTGGGCGACGAATCTAACGATGATGCATGCTACTCGAGGGCCAAATTGTTGGGGGGAATTTCAAGCATGCGGAGTGCTTCATCGCAGGCCCTAGAAGCGGTGGTTATGTGGTTGGATCCCGATGCTCAGGCTTGCCTAGGCGAACTCGTTGCGCAGCGCGATCGACGACACGATTGTCGACTATTAGCAACAAGCGAGCCAGACAACCAGCCTGGGCAAGGCGTGACACCCCTGTTGCTAAGGCCTCATCGGTAGGAAAAAGCTGGGCAATGAAACGAGTGTGGGATAATGAACTGGGATGTGGCTAGACAAAGTCGATAGTGTGGGCAGCGAAGCTAACGATGATGCATGCTACGCGAGGGCTAAATCGTCGTGGGAATTTTGAGCATGCGGAGTGCTTTGTCGCAGGCCCTCGAGGAGGCAGAAGCGGGGCTAGATCCCGACGCCCAAGCTTGCCTTGGCGGACTCATTGCATAGCGCGATCAACGACACGATCGTCGACCGTTAGCAATGAGCGAGCCACACAGCCAACATGGGCAAGGCGTGACACCTCTGCTGCCAAGGCCTCATCGATGGAAAAAATGTGAGCAACGAAATGAGAAAAATCGTGGGATAATGAGCTGTGATGTGGCTACACAAGCTTGACGGGGTGGGCGGCAAAGCTAACGTTGATGCATGCTACGCGAGGGCCAAATCGCTGGGGAGATTTTGAGCATGCGCAGTGCTTCATTATAGGCCCTCGAGGCGACGGATGCGGGGCTGGATCCCGATGCCCAGGCTTGCCTTGGCAAACTCGTTGCGTAGCGCGATCGACAACACGATTGTCAGTCTTTAGCAATGAGCGAGCCACACGGCCAACCTGGGCAAGGCGTGACACCTCTGCTGCCATGGCCTCATCGGTGGAAAAAATGTGGGCAACGAAAGGAGAAAAATCGTGGGATAATGAGCTGGGATGTGGCTACATAAGCTCGACGATGTGGGCAGCAAAGCCAATGATGATGCATGCTACGCGAGGGCCAAATCACTAGGGGGATTTTGAGCATGCAGAGTGCTTCGTCATAGGCCCTCGAGGCGACAGATGCGGGGCTGGATCTCGACGCCCAGGCTTGCCTTGGCGGACTCGTTGCGCAGTGCGATCGACGACACGATCATCAGCCGTTAGAAATGAGCGAGCCACATGGCCAGCCTGGGCACCCCTACTACTAAGGTCTCATCGGTGGGAAAAACGTGGGCAACGAAATGAGAAAAATCGTGGGATAATGAGCTGGGATGTGGCTACACAAGCTCGACGGTGTGGGCGGCGAAGCTAACAATGATGCATGCTACGCGAGGGCCAAATCGTTGAGGGGAATTTCGAGCATGCGGAGTGCTTCGTCATAGGCCCTCGAGGTAGCAGATGTGGGGTTGGATCCCGATGCTTAGGCTTGCCTAGGCGGACTCGTTGCATAGTGCAATCGACGACATGATCGTCGGTCGTTAGCAATGAGCGAGCCACACGGCCAACCTGGGCACCCCTGCTGCCAATGCCTCATCGGTGGGAAAAATATGGGCAATGAAATGAGAAAAATCATGGGATAATGAGCTGGGATGTGGCAATACAAGCTCGACGGTGTGTGCGGCGAAGCTAACGATGATGCATGCTACGCGAGGGCCAAATCGTTGGGGTGAATTTCAAGCATGCGGAGTGCTTCATTGCAGGCCCTCGAGGCGGTGGATGTGGGGTTGGATCCCGACACTCAGGCTTGCCTAGGCGGACTACTTGCG
>JAJFZO010000004.1:385000-400645 GCA_021397835.1 Moringa oleifera
GAGCCAGCCCCCTCGTCCCTGTCCCTCGACTAAGTGCCCAGCGAGCGAGCCAGGGGAGCCGCGTCGCATGGACTCTGGGCATGGGAGGCATGCCCCGGAAGCCCCCAGCAGGCACGGCATAGGTCAAGTGCCCAATGTGCAGCAGAGGCGGGCGCGCCAGCGAGGCCACAGGCGCCGATCATGAGCCAGACACATCGTCCCTATCCCTCGACCTAGTGCCGAGCGAGCGAGCCAGGGGAGGGACGTCGCACAGACTCTGGGCATGGGAGGCATGCCCTGGCAGCCCCCAACAGGCATGGCATGGGCCAAGTGCCCAGCGTGCGGCAGAGGTGGGCGCGCCAGCCAGGCCACAGGCGCCTATCGCGACCCAGCGCCCTCTTCCCTGTCCCTCGACTAGGTGCCCAGCGAGCAAGCAAGGGGAGCCGCGTCGCACTGACCCTGGGCACGGGAGGCATGCCCAGGAAGCCTCCAGTAGGCACGGCATGGGCCAAGTGCCCAGTATTTTAGCAGCGGTTGGCGCGCCAGCCAGGCCACAGGTGCCCATCGCGAGCTAGCCCCCTCGTCCCTGTCCCTCGACTATGTGCCTAGCGAGCGAACCAGGGGAACCGCGTCGCACGGACCCTGGGCATAGGAGGCATGCCCTGGCAGCCCCCAGCAGGCATGGCATGGGCCAACTGCCAAGCGTGTAGCAGCAGTGGGCGCGCCAGCAAGGCCACAGGCGCCCATCGCGAGCCAGCCCCCTCGTCCCTGTCCCTTGACTAAGTACCCAGCAAGCGAGCGAGGGGAGCCGTGCTGCATGGACTCTGGGCACTGGAGGCATGCCCAGGCAGCCCCCAGCAGGCACGGCATGGGCCAAGTGCCAAGCATGCGGCAGAGGAGGGCGCGCCAGCCATGTCACAAGGCGCCCATCGCGAGCCAGCCCCGTCGTCCCTGTCCCTCGACTAAGTGCCAAGCGAGCGAGCCAAGGGAGCCGTGTCGCATGGACCCTTGGCATGGGAGGCATTCCCCGGCAGCCCCCAGCAGGCACGACATGGGCCAAGTGCCCAGCGTGCGGCAGAGGAGGGCGCGCCAGCCAGGCTACAGGCGCCCATCGCGAGCCAGGCCCCTCATACCTGTCCCTCGACTAAGTGCTCAGCGAGCGAGCCAGGGGGGCCGCGTTGCACAGTCCCTGGGCATGTATGGCATGCCCAGGCAGCCCCCAGCAGGCACAGCATGGGCTGCTCGCCCAGCGTGCGGCAGCGGTGGGCGTGCCACCCAGGCCGCGGGAGCCCATCGCTAGCCAGCCCCCACGTCCCTATCCCTTGACTAAGTTCCCAGCGAGCGAGCCAGGGGGGCTGTGTCGCACGGACCCTGGGCACGGGAGGAAAGCCCAGGAAGCCCCCAGCAGGCACAGCATGGGCTGCTCTGTCAGCATGCGGCAGCGGTGGGCGCGTTAGCCAGGCCACAGGCGCCCATCGCGAGCCAGCCCCCTCGTCCCTGTCCCTCGACTAAGTGCCAAGTGAGCGAGCCAGGGGAGCCACGTCGCACGGACCCTGGGCATAGGAGGCATGCCCAGGCAGCCCCCAGCAGGCACGGTATGGGCCGAGTGCCTAGCATGTGGTTGCAGTGGGCGCGCCAGCCAGGCTACAGGAGCTCATCGCGAGCCAGCCCCCTCGTCCATGTCCCTCGACTAAGTTCCCAGCGAGCGAGCCAGGGGAGCCGTGTTGTACAGACCCTGGGCACGGGAGGCATGCCCCGGCAGCCCCCAGCAGGCACGGAAAGGGCCAAGTGCCCAGCGAGCGAGCCAGGGGAGCCGTGTTGCACAAATCCTGGGCATAGGAGGCATGCCCAGGCAGCCCCCAGCAGGCACGGCATGGGCCAAGTGCCCAACATGCGACTGCGGTGGGCGCCCATCATTAGCCAGCCCCACGTCCCTGTCCCTCGACTAAGTACCCAGCGAGCAACCCAGGGGAGCCATGTCGCGTGGACCCTGGGCATGGGAGGCATGCCCCAGAAGCCCCCAGCAGGCACGGCATGGGCCAAGTGCCCAGTGTGCGGCAGAGGAGGACGCGCCAGCCTGGCCACAGGCGCCCATCACGAGCCAGCCGCCTCGTCCCTGTCCCTCGACTAAGTGCCCAGCGAGCGAGCCAGGGGAGCTGCGTCGCAGGGACTCTGGGCATGGAAGCCATGCCCAGGCAGCCCCAAGCAGGCACGGCATGGGCCAAGTGCCCAGCATGCGGCAGCGGTGGGCGCGACAGCCAGGCCCCAGGCGCCCATCGCGAGCCAGCCCCCTCGTCCCAGTCCCTCGACTAAGTGCCCAGCGAGCGAGCCAGAGGAGCCACGTCGCATGGACCCTGGGCATGCGAGGCATGCCCCGGAAGCCCCCAGCAGGCACGGCATGGGCCAAGTGCCCAATGTGCGGCAGCAGCGGGCACGCCAGCGAGGCCACAGGCGCCGATCATGAGCCAGACACCTCGTCCCGGTCCCTCGACCTAGTGCCAAGCGAGCGAGCCAGGCGAGCCACGTCGCACAGACTCTGGGCATGCCCCGGCAGCCCCCAGCAGGCATGGCATGGGCCAAGTGCCCAGCGTGCGGCAGCGGTGGGTGCGCCAGCCAGGCCACAGGCGCCCATTGCGACCCAGTCCCATCGTCCCTGTCCCTCGACTAAGTGCCCAGCGAGAGAGAAAAGGGGGCCGTGTCGCATTGACCCTTGGCACAGTTGGCACGCTCAGGAAGCCCCCAGAAGGTACGGCATGGGCTGCTCACCCAGCGTGCGGCAGCGGCGGGCGTGTCAGCCAGGGCGCGGGTGCCCAACACGAGCCAGCCCCCACGTCCCCGTCCCTCGGTTATGTGCCCAGCGAGTGAGCCAGGGGGGCCGCATCGCACGGACCCTGGGCATGGGTAGCACACCCAGGATGTCCCCAGCAGGCACGGCATGGGCTGCTCGCCCAGCGTGCGGCAGCAGTGGGCTGCTCGCCCAGCGTGCGGCAGCGGTGGGCTGCCAGCCAGGCCGCGGACGCCCATCGCGAGCCAGCCCCCATGTCCCTGTCCCTCGACTAATTGCCCAGCGAGCGAGCTTGGGGGGCCGCATCGCACAGACCCTGGGTACGGGTTGCACGCCCAGGCAGCCCCCAGCAGGGATGGCATGGGCTGCTCGCCCGTCGTCCGGCAGTGGTGGGCGGGCCATCCAGGCCGCAGGCGCCAATCGCGAGCCAGCCCCCACGTCCCTGTCCCTTGACATAGTGCCCAGCGAGCGAGCCAGTGGGGCCGCATCGCACGGACCCAGGACATAGGTGGCACGCCCAGGCAGCCCGCAGCAGGCACGGCATGCGCTGCTCACACAGCGTGCAGCAGTGGTGAGCGCGCCAGCCAGGCCGCAGGGGCCCATCACGAGCCAGCCCCCACGTCCCTGTCCCTTGACGTAGTGCCAAGCGAGCGAGCCAATGGGGGTGTCGCACGGACCCTGGGCACAGGTGGCATGCCCTGGCAGCCCCCAGCAGGCACGGCATGCGCTGCTCGCCCAGCGTGCGGCAGTGGTGAGCGCGTCAGCCAGGCTGCAGGCGTCCATCACGAGCCAGCCCCCACGTCCCTGTCCCTTGACGTAGTGCCCAGCGAGCGAGCCAGTGGGGCCGTGTCGCATGGACCCTGGGCACAGGTGGCATGCCCAGGCATCCCCCAGCAGGCACGGCATGCGTTGCTCGCTCTGCGTGCGGCAGTGGTGGGCTCGCCAGCCAGGCCGCGGGCGCCCATCGCAAGCCAGCCCACTCGTCAATGCCCCTCCACTGCTGCCCAGCGTACAAGCCAGGGGTGCCGCGTTGCATGGACCCTGGGCACGGGTGGCATGCCCAGGCAGCCCCCAGCAGGCACGGCATGGGCTGCTCGCCCAGCATGCGGCAGCGGTGGGCGTGTCAGCCCGGCCGCGGGCGCCCATCGCGAGGCAGCCCCCTCGTCCCTGCCCATCCACTGACTGCCCTGCGTGCGAGCCAGGGGTGCTGGGTCGCACGGTCCCTGGGCACAGGTGGCATGCCCTGGCAGCCCCCAGCAGGCACGGCATGCGCTGCTCGCTCTGCGTGCGGTAGCGATGGGCACGCCAGCCAGGCCGCGGGATCCCACTGTGAGCCAACCCCCACGTGCCTGTCCCTTGACTAAGTTCCCGGCAAGCGAGCCTGGGGGGCTGCATCGCACGGACCCTGGGTACGGGTTGCACACCCAGGCAGCCCCCAGCAGGGGTGGCATGGGCATCTCGCCCATCGTGCGGCAGTGGTGGGCGCGCCAGCCAGGACGCAGGCGCCAATCGCGAGCCAGCCCCCACGTCCCTGTCCCTTGACGTAGTGCCCAGCGAGCGAGCCAGTGGGGCCGCGTCTTATGGACCCAGGGCACAGGTGGCATGCCCAGGCAGCCCGCTGCAGGCATGGCATGCGCTGCTTGCCCAGCATGCGGCAGCAGTAGGCGCGCCAGCCAGGCCGCAGGCGCCCATCGCGAGCCAGCCCCCTCGTCCCTGCCCTTCCACTGCTGCCCAGCATACGAGCCAGGGATGCCGCATCGCACGGACCCTGGGCACGGGTGGCACGCCCAGGCAGCCCCCAGCAGGCACGGCATCGGCTGCTCGCCCAGCATGCGGCAGCGGTGGGCACACCAGCCAGGCCGCGGGCGCCCATCGCGAGCCAGCCCCCTCGTCCCTGCCCCTCCACTGACTGCCCAGCACGCGAGCCAGGGACGCCGCGTCGCACAGACACTGGGCACGGGTGGCACGCCCAGGCAGCACCCAGCAGGGACGGCATGGGCTGCTCATCTAGCGTGCGGCAGTGGTGAGCGCGCCAGCCAGGCTGCAGGCGCCCATCACGAGCCAGCCCCCACGTCCCTGTCCCTTGACGTAGTGCCCAACGAGCGAGCCAGTGGGGCCATGTTGCATGGAATCTGGGCACAGGTGGCATGCCCAGGCAGCCCCCAGCAGGCACGGCATGCGCTGCTCGCTCTGCGTGCGGCAGGGGTGGGCTCGCCAGCCAGGCCGCGGGCGCCCATCGCAAGCCAGCCCACTCGTCAATGCCCCTCCACTGCTGCCCAGCATACAAGCCAGGGGTGCCGCGTTGCACGGACCCTGGGCATGGGTGGCACGCCCAGGCAGCCCCCAGCAGGCACGGCATGGGCTGCTCGCCCAGCATGCGGCAGCGGTGGGCGCGCCAGCCAGGCCGCGGGCGCCCATCGCGAGCCAGCCCCCTCGTCCCTGCCCCTCCACCGACAGCCCTGCGTGCGAGCCAGGGGTGCTGTGTCGCACGATCCCTGGGCACGGGTGGCATGCCCTGGCAGCCCCCAGCAGGCATGGCAAGTGCTCCTCGCCCAGCATGCAGCAGCGGTGGACGCGCCAGCAAGGCCGCGGGCGCCAATCGCGTGCCAGCCCCCTCGTCCCTGCCCCTCCACTGACTGCCCAGCGTACAAGCCATGGGTGCCGCGTTGCACAGACCCTGGGCACGGGTGGCACGCCCAGGCAGCCCCCAGCAGGCACGGCATGGGCTGCTCGCCCAGCATGCGGCAGCGCTGGGCGCGCCAGCCAGGCCGCGGGCGACCATCGCGAGCCAGCCCCCTCGTCCCTGCCCCTCCACTGACTGCCCTGCGTGCGAGCCAGGGGTGCTGCATCGCATGGTCCCTGGGCACGAGTGGCATGCCCAGGCAGCCCCCAGCAGGCACGGCAAGTGCTCCTAGCCCAGCATGCAACAGCGGTGGGCGCGCCAGCCAGGCCACAGGCGCCCATCGCGAGCCAGCCCCCACGTCCCTGTCCCTTGATGTAGTGCCCAGCGAGCGAGCCAGTGGGGCCGTGTCGCACGGACCCTGGGCACAGGTGGCATGCCCAGGCAGCCCCCCAGCAGGCACGGCGTGCGCTGCTCGCTGTGCGTGCAGCAGTGGTGGGCGCACCAGCAAGGCCGCGGGCGCCCATCGCAAGCCAGCCCACTCGTCCCTGCCCCTCCACCGCTGCCCAGCGTACAAGCCAGGGGTGCCCCGTCGCATGTTCCCTGGGCACGGGTGGCATGCCCAGGCAACCCCCAGCAGGCACGGCAAATGCTCCTCGCCCAGTATGCGGCAGCGGCGGGCGCGCCAGCCAGGCCGCGGGCGCCCATCGCGAGCCAGCCCCCTCGTCCCTGCCCCTCCACTGACTGCCCTGCGTGAGAGCCAGGGGTGCTGCATCGCATGGTCCCTGGGCACGGGTGGCATGCCCAGGCAGCCCCCAGCAGGCACGGCAAGTGCTCCTCGCCCAGCATGCAACAGCGGTGGGCGCGCCAGCCAGGCCGCAGGCGCCCATCGCGAGCCAGCCCCCACGTCCCTGTCCCTTGATGTAGTGCCCAGCGAGCGAGCCAGTGGGGCCGTGTCGCACGGACCCTGGGCACAGGTGGCATGCCCAGGCAGCCCCCCAGCAGGTACGGCATGCGCTGCACGCTCTGCGTGCAGCAGTGGTGGGCGCACCAGCAAGGCCGCGGGCGCCCATCGCAAGCCAGCCCACTCGTCCCTGCCCCTCCACCGCTGCCCAGCGTACAAGCCAGGGGTGCCCCGTCGCATGTTCCCTGGGCACGGGTGGCATACCCAGGCAACCCCCAGCAGGCACGGCAAATGCTCCTCGCCCAGCATGCGGCAGCGGCGGGCGCGCCAGCCACGCCGCGGGCGCCCATCGCGAGCCAGCCCCCTCGTCCCTGCCCCTCCACTGACTGCCCTGCGTGCGAGCCAGCGGTGCTGCATCGCATGGTACCTGGGCACGGGTGGTATACCCAGGCAGCCCGCTGCAGGCACGGCATGCGCTGCTCGCCCAGCGTGCGGCAGTGGTGAGCACGCCAGCCAGGCCGCAGGCATCCATCACGAGCCAGCCCCCACGTCCCTGTCCCTTGACGTAGTGCCCAGCGAGCGAGCCAGTGGGGCCGTGTCGCACGGACCCTGGGCACAGGTGGCATGCCCAGGCAGCCCCCCAGCAGGCATGGCATGCGCTGCTCGCTCTGCGTGCAGCAGTGGTGGGCGCACCAGCAAGGCCGCGGGTGCCAATCGCAAGCCAGCCCACTCGTCCCTGCCCCTCCACCGCTGCCCAGCATACAAGCCAGGGGTGCCCCGTCGCATGTTCCCTGGGCACGGGTGGCATGCCCAGGCAGCCCCCAGCAGGCACGGCAAATGCTCCTCGCCCAGCATGCGGCAGCGGCGGGCGCGCCAGCCAGGCCGCTGGCGCCCATCGCGAGCAAGCCCCCTCGTCCCTGCCCCTCCATTGACTGCCCAGCGCGCGAGCCAGGGGTGCCGCGTCGCACGGACCCTGGGCATGGGTGGCATGCCTAGGCAGCCCCCAGCAGGGATGGCATGGGCTGCTCGTCTAGCGTGCGGCAGTTGTGAGCGTGCCAGCCAGGCTGCAGGCGCCCATCAGGAGCCAGCCCCCACGTCCCTGTCCCTTGACGTAGTGCCCAGCGAGCGAGCCAGTGTGGCCGGGTCGCACAGACCCTGGGCACAGGTGGCACGCCCAGGCATCCCCCAGCAGGCACGGCACGCGCTGCTCGCCGTGCGTGCGGCAGCGGTGGGCACCGCCAACCAGGCCCCGGGCGCCCATCGCGAGCCAGCCCCCTCGTCCTTGCCCCTCTACTGCTGCCCAGCGTACGAGCCAGGGGTGCCGCGTCGCATGGACCTTGGGCATGGGTGGCATGCCCAGGCAGCCCCCAGCAGGCATGGCGTGGGCTGCTCGCCCACATGCGGCAGCGGTTGGCGCGCCAGCCAGGCCGCGGGCGCCCATCGCGAGCCAGACCCCTCGTCCCTTTCCCTCCACTGACTGCCCAGCGCGCGAGCCAGGGGTGCCGCATCGCATGGACCCTGGGCACGGGTGGCATGCCCAGGCATCCCCCAGCAGGGATGGCATGGGCTGCTCGCCCAGCGTGCAGCAGTGTTGAGCGCGCCAGCCAGGCTGCAGTCGCCCATTGCGAGCCAGCCCCCACGTCCCTGTCCCCTGACGTAGTGCCCAGCGAGCAAGCCAGTGGGGCCGTGTCGCATGGACCCTGGGCACAGGTGGCATGCCCAGGCGGCCCCCAGCAGGCACGGCATGCGCTGCTCGCTCTGCGTGCGGCAGCGGTGGGCGCGCCTGCCAGGCCGCGGGCGCCCATCGCGAGCCAGCCCCCTCGTTCGTTCCCCGCCACTGACTGCCCAGCGGCTGAGCCGGGGTTGCCGCGTCGCATGGTCCCGGGCCACGGGTGGCACGCCCAGGCAGCAGTGGTGAGCGCGCCAGCCAGGCCGCAGTCGCCCATTGCGAGCCAGCCCCCACGTCCCTGTCCCTTGATGTAGTGCCCAGCGAGCAAGCCAGTGGGGCCGTGTCGCACGGACCCTGGGCACAGGTGGCATGCCCAGGCAGCCCCCAGCAGGCACGGCATGCGCTGCTCGCTCTGCGTGCGGCAGTGGTGGGCTCGCCAGCCAGGCCGCGAGCGCCCATCGCAAGCCAGCCCACTCATCAATGCCCCTCCACTGCTGCCCAGCATACAAGCCAGGGGTGCCGCGTTGCACGGACCCTGGGCATGGGTGGCACGCCCAGGCAGCCCCCAGCAGGCACGGCATGGGCTGCTCGCCCAGCATGCGGCAGCGGTGGGCGCGTCAGCCAGGCCGCGGGCGCCCATCGCAAGCCAGCCCCCTCGTCCCTGCCCCTCCACTGACTGCCCTGCGTGCGAGCCAGGGGTGCTGTGTCGCACGATCCCTGGGCACGGGTGGCATGCCCAGGCAGCCCCCAGCAGGCGTGGCAAGTGCTCCTCGCCCAGCATGCAGCAGCGGTGGACGCGCCAGCCAGGCCGCGGGCGCCAATCGCGAGCCAGCCCCCTCGTCCCTGCCCCTCCACTGACTGCCCAGCGTACAAGCCATGGGTGCCGCGTTGCACGGACCCTGGCCACGGGTGGCACGCCCAGGCAGCCCCCAGCAGGCACGGCATGGGCTGCTCGCCCAGCATGCGGCAGCGCTGGGCGCGCCAGCCAGGCCGCGGGCGTCCATCGCGAGCCAGCCCCCTCGTCCCTGCCCCTCCACTGACTGCCCTGCGTGCGAGCCAGGGGTGCTGCATCGCATGGTCCCTGGGCACGGGTGGCATGCCCAGGCAGCCCCCAGCAGGCACGGCAAGTGCTCCTCACCCAGCATGCAACAGCGGTGAGCACGCCAGCCAGGCCGCAGGCGCCCATCGCGAGCCTGCCCCCACGTCCCTGTCCCTTGACGTAGTGCCCAGCGAGCGAGCCAGTGGGGCCGTGTCGCACGGACCCTGGGCACAGGTGGCATGCCCAGGCAGCCCCCCAGCAGGCACGGCGTGCGCTGCTCGCTCTGCGTGCAGCAGTGGTGGGCGCACCAGCAAGGCCACGGGTGCCCATCGCAAGCCAGCCCACTCGTCCCTGCCCCACCACCGCTACCCAGCATACAAGCCAGGGGTGCCCCGTCGCATGTTCCCTGGGCACGGGTGGCATGCCCAGGCAGCCCCCAGCAGGTACGGCAAATGCTCCTCGCCCAGCATGCGGCAGCGGCGGGCGTGCCAGCCAGGCCGCTGGCGCCCATCGCGAGCCAGCCCCCTCGTCCCTGCCCCTCCATTGACTGCCCAGCGCGCGAGCCAGGGGTGCCGCGTCGCACGGACCCTGGGCATGGGTGGCATGCCTAGGCAGCCCCCAGCAGGGATGGCATGGGCTACTCGTCTGGCGTGCGGCAGTTGTGAGCGTGCCAGCCAGGCTGCAGGCGCCCATCAGGAGCCAGCCCCCACGTCCCTGTCCCTTGACGTAGTGCCCAGCGAGCGAGCCAGTGGGGCCGTGTCGCATGGACCCTGGGCACGGGTGGCATGCCCAGGCAGCCCCCAGCAGGCACGGCATGGGCTGCTCGCCCAGCATGCGGCAGCGGTGGGCGTGTCAGCCAGGCCGCGGGCGCCCATCGCGAGCCAGCCCCCTCGTCCCTGCCCATCCACTGACTGCCCTGCGTGCGAGCCAGGGGTGCTGGGTCGCATGGTCCCTGGGCACAGGTGGCATGCCCTGGCAGCCCCCAGCAGGCACGGCATGCGCTGCTCGCTCTGCGTGCGGTAGCGATGGGCACGCCAGCCAGGCCGCGGGATCCCATTGCGAGCCAACCCCCACGTGCCTGTCCCTTGACTAAGTTCCCGGCAAGCGAGCCTGGGGGGCCGCATCGCACGGACCCTGGGTACGGGTTGCACACCCAGGCAGCCCCCAGCAGGGATGGCATGGGCATCTCGCCCATCGTGCGGCAGTGGTGGGCGCGCCAGCCAGGACGCAGGCGCCAATCGCGAGCCAGCCCCCACGTCCCTGTCCCTTGACGTAGTGCCCAGCGAGCGAGCCAGTGGGGCCGCATCTTATGGACCCAGCGCACAGGTGGCATGCCCAGGCAGCCCGCTGCAGGCATGGCATGCGCTGCTTGCCCAGCATGCGGCAGCAGTAGGCGCGCCAGCCAGGCCGCAGGCGCCCATCGCGAGCCAGCCCCCTCGTCCCTGCCCTTCCACTGCTGCCCAGCATACGAGCCAGGGATGCCGCATCGCACGGACCCTGGGCACGGGTGGCACGCCCAGGCAGCCCCCAGCAGGCACGGCATCGGCTGCTCGCCCAGCATGCGGCAGCGGTGGGCACACCAGCCAGGCCGCGGGCGCCCATCGCGAGCCAGCCCCCTCGTCCCTGCCCCTCCACTGACTGCCCAGCACGCGAGCCAGGGACGCCGCGTCGCACAGACACTGGGCACGGGTGGCACGCCCAGGCAGCACCCAGCAGGGACGGCATGGGCTGCTCATCTAGCGTGCGGCAGTGGTGAGCGCGCCAGCCAGGCTGCAGGCGCCCATCACGAGCCAGCCCCCACGTCCCTGTCCCTTGACGTAGTGCCCAACGAGCGAGCCAGTGGGGCCATGTTGCACGGACTCTGGGCACAGGTGGCACGCCCAGGCAGCCCCCAGCAGGCACGGCATGGGCTGCTCGCCCAGCATGCGGCAGCGGTGGGCGCGTCAGCCAGGCCGCGGGCGCCCATCGCAAGCCAGCCCCCTCGTCCCTGCCCCTCCACTGACTGCCCTGCGTGCGAGCCAGGGGTGCTGTGTCGCACGGTCCCTGGGCACGGGTGGCATGCCCAGGCAGCCCCCAGCAGGCGTGGCAAGTGCTCCTCACCCAGCATGCAGCAGCGGTGGGCGCGCCAGCCAGGCCGCGGGTGCCAATCGCGAGCCAGCCCCCTCGTCCCTGCCCCTTCACTGACTGCCCAGTGTACAAGCCATGGGTGCTGCGTTGCACGGACCCTGGGCACGGGTGGCACGCCCAGGCAGCCCCCAGCAGGCACGGCATGGGCTGCTCACCCAGCATGCGGCAGCGCTGGGCGCGCCGGCCAGGCCGCGGGCGCCCATCGCGAGCCAGCCCCCTCGTCCCTACCCCTCCACTGACTGCCCAGCGGCTGAGCCGGGGGTGCCGCGTCGCACGGTCCCGGGCCACGGGTGGCACGCCCAGGCAGCCCCTAGCAGGCACGGCATGGGCTGCTCGCCCAGCGTGCAGCAGCGGTGGGCGCGCCAGCCAGGCCACGGGCGCCCATCGTGAGCCAGCCCCCTCGTCCCTGCACCTCGGCCGACTGCCCAGCGTGCGAGCCAGGGATGCCACAGCAGTCAACAGCAGGCATGGCGCCAGTCTTGCCTGGGGCGTCCCACGCGAGCCAGCCGTGAGCACGCTGTGAGGCTCAGCACATGCTGTGGGCGTTGATTTCATTTTTTATGCCCATTATGACGGCTCAGATATATTGATGTGTCCTCCTGCCGGGAGTGAAATTTTATTTAAGACTCTTTAGGGAGGAGGTGGTCACCTAGCTTGCTAGGTGCCAACAGGCCATGCGTGCCTCCCCCCCTGCCCATCCCACGTGGGCAGGCGCTGGGCTCGGGCAACCCAGCGCTCATGGCGTGGGCAAGGCGGCTTGCTGCCTTGCCCATCCAGCCGGTGGTGCGTGGCTGTGGCGGCCACCACCGCCGGTAGGCAGGCGGCCAGCGACTTCGGCCGAAGAGTGTGGGATGCCAGATCAGTAGCCAACAGAGAGGGGAAAATGTGGGAAATGAAATCCGCTAAATAGTGGGCAACGAAATGAGAAAAATCATGGGATAATGAGCTGGGATGTGGCTACACAAGCTCGACGGTGTGGGCGGTGAAGCTAACGATGATGCATGCTACGCGAGGTTCAAATCATTGGGGGGAATTTCGAGCATGTGGAGTGCTTTGTCGCAGGCCCTCGAGGCGGCAGACGTGGGGTTGGATCTCTACGCTCAGGCTTGCCAAGAAGCGGACTTGTTGCGCAGCGCGATCGACAACACGATCGTCGACCGTTAGCAACGAGCAAGCCACACGGCCAGCCTGGGCACGTTGTGACACCCCTGCTGCCAAGGCCTCATCGGTGGTCCCTTGACATTGAAGAATTGTCCCTTGCTATTGAAACAATTTCGCGCTTAGCGGCTTGGGTGCGGCGGCACACGATAACCTGCATGATCGATGGGCCTTTCGCTCATCGGCTTGCAGCTTGTTTGGTGCTGTTGCTGCCCATTTGTATGTGCAGCATATGAGTGGTGATCTTGTCGTGCGCGTTGGCAAGCGTCATGCTCACGCATCGAATTGTCGACTAGCATGTCGCTTCAAGCTCGACCCCAAGCCATACGTTAGCGTTTCGTGGGTGACGTCGGGACCCTATGTCGCGTGCCTTCACAAATGGAATTTTGATGATTCGAGTCAGTTGTCTTTGCACCATGTCCCTCGTGGGCATGGGTGGAAACCTAAGCCGGGCCTCGTGCTCCAAGCATGGCCTGCTTTGGCATGAGGCTGCTTTGGCACACGAGAGATCGGTTGTCCCCTCGGGTGCAAAAAGTATTGCGACAGGAGTGGCCTCGGCCTCGGCGTGTCCAAGCGAAAGCATTTATCCCACGTCCCATCGATTTTGAATGAAGACTGTGACAGCTTTGGCCTTAGCGAGCCTTGCGGCACGCTTCGGCCATAGTTGGCACGGCGTCTCGAAGGATGCTACCTGGTTGATCCTGCCAGTAGTCATATGCTTGTCTCAAAGATTAAGCCATGCATGTGTAAGTATGAACTAATTCAGATTGTGAAACTACGAATGGCTCATTAAATCACTTATAGTTTGTTTGATGGTACCTACTAATCGGATAACCGTTGTAATTCTAGAGCTAATACGTGCAACAAACCCCGACTTCTGGAAGGGGCGCATTTATTAGATAAAAGGTCGACGCGGGCTTCGCCTGTTGCTCTGATGATTCATGATAACTCGATGGATCGCAAGGCCATCGTGCCGACGACGCATCATTCAAATTTCTACCCTATCAACTTTCGATGGTAGGATAGTTGCCTACTATGGAGGTGACGGGTGACGGAGAATTAGGGTCCGATTCCGGAGAGGGAGCCTGAGAAATGGCTACCACATCCAAGGAAGGCAGCAGGCGTGCAAATTACCCAATCCTGACACGGGGAGGTAGTGACAATAAATAACTATACCGGGCTCTTCTAGTCTGGTAATTGGAATGAGTACAATCTAAATCCCTTAATGAGGATCCATTGGAGGGCAAGTCTGGTGCCAGCAGCCACGGTAATTCCAGCTCCAATAGCGTATATTTAAGTTGTTGCAGTTAAAACGCTCGTAGTTGGACCTTGGGATGGGTCGGTCGATCCGCCTACGGTGTGCATCGGTTGGCTCATCCCTACTGCCAACGATGCACTTCTGGCCTTCATTGGCTGGGTCGTGCCTCTGGCGTTGTTACTTTGAAGAAATTAGAGTACTCAAAGCAAGCCTACGGTCTGAATACATTAGCATGGGATAACATCATAGGATTTCGATCCTGTTCTGTTGGCCTTCGGGATCGGAGTAATGATTAACAGGGACAGTCAAGGGCATTCGTATTTCATAGTCAGAGATGAAATTCTTGGATTTATGAAAGATGAATAACTGCGAGAGCATTTGCCAAGGATGTTTTCATTAATCAAGAATGAAAGTTGGGGGCTCGAAGACGATCAGATACCGTCCTAGTCTCAACCATAAACGATGCCGACTAGGGATCAGCGGATGTTGCTTTTAGGACTCCGCTGGCACCTTATGAGAAATCAAAGTCTTTGGGTTCCGGGGGGAGTATGGTCGCAAGGCTGAAACTTAAAGGAATTGATGGAAGGGCACCAACAGCAGTGGAGCCTGCGGCTTAATTTGACTCAACACGGGGAAACTTACCATCGCGAGCCAGCCCCCTCGTCCCTGTCCCTCCACTAAGTGCCCAGCGAGCGAGCCAGGGGAGCCACGTCGCACAGACCCTGGGCACGGGTGGCATGCCCAGGCAGCCCCCAGCAGGCACGGCATGGGCTGCTCCCCCAGTGTGCAGCAGCGGTTGCGCACCAGCCAGGCCGCGGGCGCCCATCGCGAGCCAGCCCCTTTGTCCCTGCCCCTCGACTTACTGCCCAGTGTGCGAGCCATGGGTGCCGTGCCACACGGACCCTGGCACGGGAAGCACACCTAGGCAGCCCCTAGCTGGCACGGCATTGGCTGCTCGCCCAGGGTGCCTCAGCGGTGGGCGCGCCAGCCAGGCCACGGGAGCCCATCGCGAGCCAGCCCCCATGTCCCTGTCCCTCGAAGTAGTGCCCAGCGAGCGAGCCAGGGGGGCCGTGTCGCACGGACCCTGGGCATGGGTGGCACGCCCAAGCAGCCCCCAGCAGGCTCGGCTTGGGCTGCTCACCCAGCATGCGGCAACGGTGGGCGCGCCAGCCAGGCCGCGGGCACCCATCGCGAGCCAGCCCCCACGTCCCTCCCCCTCGACTTACTGCCCAGCATGCGAGTCAGGGGTGCCAAACAGCACAGACCCTGGGCATGACTGGCACGCCCAGGCAGCTCCCAGCAGGCGCGGCATTGGCTGGTCGCTCAGCGTGCAGCAGTGGTGGGTGCGCCAGCCAGGCCACGGGCGCCCATCGCGAGCCAGCCCCCACGTCCATGTCCCTCGATGCAGTGCCCAGCGAGCGAGCCAGGGGGGCCGCATCGCATGGACTCAGGGAACGGATGGCACGCCCATGCAGCCCCCAGAAGGCATGGCATGGGCTGCTCACCCAGCGTGCGGCAGCAGTGGGCGCGCCAGCCAGGCCGCGGGCGCCCATCGCGAGCCAGCCCCCACGTCCCTGTCCCTCGACGTAGTGCCCAGCAAGCGAGCCAGGGGAGCCGCGTCGCACAAACCCTGGGCACGGGTAGCATGCCCAGGCAGCCCCCAGCAGGCACAGCATGGGCTGCTAACCCAGCGTGCTTCAGCGGTGGGCGTGCCAGCCAGGCCGCGGGCGCCCATCGCGACCCACCCCCCACGTCCCTGTCCCTCGACGTAGTGCCCAGCGAGCAAGCCACGGGAGCTGTGTCACACGGAACCTGGGCACGGGTGGCACCCCCAGGCAGCCCCCGGCAGGCACAGCATGGGCTGCTCGCCCAGCGTATGGCCGCGGTGGGCGCGCCAGCAAGTTCGCGGGCGCCCATCGCGAGCCAGCCCCCTCGTCCCTGCCCCTCGACGTAGTGCCCAGCGAGCGAGCTAGGGGAGCCGCGTCGCACGGACCCTGGGCACTACGTCGCACGCCCAGGCAGCCCGCAGCAGGCACAGCATGGGCTGCTCGCCCAGCGTATGGCCGCGGTGGGCGCGCCAGCAAGTTCGCGGGCGCCCATCGCGAG
>JAJFZO010000004.1:400745-420745 GCA_021397835.1 Moringa oleifera
ACCTGGGCAAAGCGTGACACTTCTGCTGCCAAGGCCTCATCGGTGGGAAAAACATGGGCAACAAAATAAGAAAAATTGTGGGATAATGAGCTGGGATGTGGCTACACAAGCTCGATGGTGTGGGCAGCAAAGCTAACGATGATGCATCCTACGCGAGGGCGAAATCGCTGGGGGGATTTTGAGCATGCGGAGTGCTTCGTCCCAGGCCGTCGAGGCGGCGGATGCAGGGCTGGATCCCGATGCCCAGGCTTGCCTTGGCGAACTCGATGCGCTGCGCGATCGACGACACGTTCGTCGGTCGTTAGCAATGAGCGAGCCACACGGCCAACCTGGGCAAGGCGTGACACCTCTGATGCCAAGGCCTCATCGGTGCGAAAAATATGGGCAACAAAATGAGAAAAATCGTGGGACAATGAGCTGGGATGTGGCAACACAAGCTCGACGGTGTGGGAGGCGAAGCTAACAATGATTCATGCTACGCGAGGGCCAAATCGCTAGGGGGATTTTGGGCATGCGGCGTGGTTCGTCGGAGGCCCTCGAAGTGACGGATGTGGGGCTTGATCTCGACGCCCAGGCCTGCCTAGGCGGACTCGTTGCACAGCGCGATCGATGACACGATCATCGGTCGTTAGCAATGATCGAGCCACACGGCCAGCCTGGGCAAGGCGTGACACCCCTGCTGCCAAGGCCCCATCGGTGGGAAAGATGTGGGCAACGAAATGAGAAAAATCGTGGGATAATGAGCTGGGATGTGGCTACACAAGCTTGATGATGTGGGCGACGAAGCTAACGATGATGGATGCCACTCAAGGGCCAAATCGTTGGGGGAAATTTCTAGCATGCGGAGTGCTTCATCACAGGCCCTCGATGTGGGGGACGTGGGGTTGGATCTTGATGCTCAGGCTTGCCTAGGCGGTCTCGTTGCGCAGCGCGATTGACGACATGATCGTCGACCGTTAGCAATGAGCGAGCCACATGGCCAGCCTGGGCGCCCCTGCTGCCAAGTCCTCATCGGTGGGATAAATGTGGGCAATTAAATGAGAAAAATAATGGGATAATGAGCTGGGATGTGGGTATACAAGCTCGACGGTGTGGGCCGCGCATCTAACCATGATGTATGCTACGCGAGGGCCAAATCACTGGGGGGATTTTGAGCATGCGGAGTGCTTTATCGAAGGCCCTCAACGCGCGGATGCGGGGCTGGATCCCGACGCCCAGGCTTGCCTTGACGGACTCGTTGCGTAGCGCGATCGACGACACGATCTTCGGCTGTTTGCATCAAGCGAGCAAGACAGCCAGCCTGCGCAAGGCGTGACACCCCTGTTGCTAAGGCCTCATCGGTGGGAAAAACCTAGGCAATGAAACGAGAGAAATTGTAGGATAATGAGCTGGGATGTGGCAAGATGAATTCGATAGTGTTGGCAGCGAAGCTAACGATGATGCATGCTACGTGAGGGCTAAATCGCCAGGGGAATTTTGAGCATGCGTAGTGCTTCGTCGCAGGCCCTCGAGGTGGCAAATGCGGGGCTAGATCCCGATGCCCAGGCTTGCCTTGGCGGACTCGTTGCGTAGCGCGATCGACGAAACATTCGTCGGCCGTTAGCAATGAGCGAGCCACAAGGCCAACTTAGGCAAGGCGTGACACCTCTGCCGCCAAGGCCTCATCGACCGAAAAAATGTGGGCAACGAAATGAGAAAAATCGTGAGATAATGAGCTGGGATGTAGCTACACAAGCTCGACGGGGAGAGTGACGAAGCTAACGATGATGCATGCTACGCGAGGGCCAAATCGCTAGGGCAATTTTGAGCATGCGGAGTGCTTCGTCGCAGGCCCTCGAGGTGGCGGATGCAGGGCTGGATCCCGATGCCCTGGCTTGCCTAGGCGTACTCGATGAGCTGGACGATCGACGACACGACCGTCGGCTGTTAGCAATGTGCGAGCGACACGGCTAGCTTGGGCAAGGTGTGACACCCCTACTGCCAAGGCCTCATCGGTAGGAAAAACGTGGGCAACTAAATAAGAAAAATTAAGAGATAATGAGCTGGGATGTGGCTACACAAGCTCGACGGTGTGGGCGACGAAGCTAACGATGATGCATGCTACGTGAGGGCCAAATCACTGGGGGGATTTTGAGCATGCGGAGTGCTTCGTCGCAGGCCCTCGAGGCGGCGGATGCGGGGCTGGATCTTGCAGCCCAAGGTTTCCTGGGCGGACTCATTGCACAGCGCGATTGACGACACGATCGTCGACCGTTAGCAATGAGCGAGCCACACGGCCAGCCTGGGCAAGGCGTGACACCTCTGCTGCCAAGGCCTCATCGATGGGAAAATGGTGGGCAACGAAATGAGAAAAATCGTGGGACAATAAGCTGGGATGTGGCAGCACAAGCTCGACGGTGTGGGAGGCGAAGCGAACGATGAGTCATGCTTCGCGAGGGCCAAATCGCTAGGGGGATTTTGAGCATGCAGAGTGCTTCGTCGCAAGACCTCGAGGCGGCGGAAGCGGGGCTTGATCCCGTAGCCCAGGCCTGCCTAGGCAGACTCGTTGCGCAGCGTGATCAATGACCCGATCGTCAGTCGTTAGCAAAGAGCGAGCGACATGGCCAGCCTGGGCAAGGCGTGACACCCCTGCTGCCAAAGCCCCATCGGTGGGAAAAATATGGGCAACGAATTGAGAAAAATCGTGGGATAATAAGCTGGGATGTGGCTACACAAGCTTAACGATGTGGACGGCGAAGCTAACGATGATGCATGCTACTCGAGGGCCAAATCATTGGGGGGAATTTCAAGCATGCGGAGTGCTTCGAAACAGGCCCTCGAGGTGGCGGACGTGGGGTTGGATCCCGACGCTCAGGCTTACCTAGGCGGTCTCGTTGCGCAGCGCGATCAACGACATGATCGTTGGCCGTTAGCAATGAGCGAGCCACACGGCCAGCCTGGGCGCCCCTGCTGCCAAGGCCTCATCAGTGGGAAAAATGGGGGCAACGAAATGAGAAAAATAATGGGATAATGAGTTGGGATGTGGGTATGCAAGCTCGACGGTGTGGGCGGCGAAGCTAACGATGATGCATGCTACGCGAGGGCCAAATCGTTGGGGGGATTTTGAGCATGCGGAGTGCTTCATCGCAGGCCCTCAAGGCGTGGATGCAGGGCTGGATCCTTATTCTCAGGCTTGCCTAGGTGGACTCGTTGCGCAGTGTGATCGATGACCCGATCGTCGGTCGTTAGCAATGAGCGAGCCACACGGCCAACCTGGTCAAGGCGTGACATCCTTGCTGCTAAGGCCTCATCGGTGGGAAAAACGTGGCAATGAAATGAGAAAAATTGTGAGATAATGAGCTGGGATGTGGCTACACAAGCTCGACGGTGTGGGCGACAAAGCTAACGATGATGCATGCTACGTGAGGGCCAAATCGCTGGGGGGATTTTGAGCATGCGGAGTGCTTCGTCACAGGCCCTCGAGGCGACGGATGAAGGGCTGGATCCCGACGCCCAGGCTTGTCTTGGCGAACTCATTGCGCAGCGTGATCGATGACATGATCGTCAGCCGTTAGCAATGAGCGAGCCACACGGCCAGCCTGGGCAAGACGTGACACCTCTGCTGCCAAGGCCTCATCGTTGAGAAAAATATGGGCAACAAAATGAGAGAAATCATGGGACAATGAGCTGGGATGTGGCTACACAAGCTCGACGGTGTAGGAGGCGAAGCTAACGATGATTCATGCTACGCGAGGACCAAATCGCTGAGGGCATTTTAAGCATGTGGAGTGCCTCGTCGCAGGACCTTGAGGCGCGGATACGGGGGCTTGATCTCGACGCCCAGGCTTGCCTTGGCAGACTCATTGCGCAGCGTGATCGATGACACGATCGTAGGCCATTAGCAACAAGCGAGCCAGACAGCCAGCCTGGGCAAGGCATGATACCCCTGTTGCTAAGGCCTCATCGGTCGAAAAAACGTGGGCAACAAAACGAGGGAAATTGTGGGATAATGAGCTGAGATGTGGCTAGACAAACTCGACGGTGTGGGCGACGAAGTTGACGATGATACATGCTACGCGAGGGCCAAATCATTGGGGAGAGTTTCGATCTTGCGGAGTGCATCGTCACAGGCCCTCAAGGGGGCGAATGTGGGGTTGGATCCCGAAGCTCAGGCTTGCCTAGGCGGACTCATTGCGCAGCGCAATCGACAACATGATCGTCAGCCGTTAGCAATGAGCGAGCCACACGGCCAGCCTGGGAACCCCAGCTGCCAAGGCGTCATCGGTGGGAAAAATGTGGGCAACGAAATGAGAAAAATAATGGGAAAATGAGCTGGGATGTGGCTTTACAAGCTCGACGGTGTGGGCAGTGAAGCTATTGATGATGCATGCTACGTGAGGGCCAAATCGTTGGGGGGAAATTTTGAGCATGCGGAGTGCTTCGTCGCAGGCCCTCGAGGCGGCGCATGTGGGGTTGGATCCCGATGCTCAGGCTTGCCTAGGCAGACTCGTTGCGCAGCGCGATCGACGATACGATCGTCGGCAGTTAGCAACAAGAGAGCCAGATAGCCAGTCTGGGCAAGGCGTGACACCCCTGTTGCCAAGGCCTCATCGATGGGAAAAACATGGGCAATGAAACGAGAAAAATTGTGGGATAATGAGTTGAGATGTGGCTAGACAAACTTGACGGTGTGGACGGTGAAGCTAACGATGATGCATGCTACGCGAGGGCCAAATCGCTGGGGGGATATTGAGCATGCGGAGTGCTTCGTCGCAGGCCCTCGAGGCGGCGATTGTTGGGCTGGATCCCGACGCCGAGGGTTGCCTAGGCGGACTCATTGCGCAGCGCGATCGACGACACGATCATCGACCGTTAGCAATGAGTGAGCCACACGGCCAGCCTGGGCAAAGCGTGACACCTCTGCTGCCAAGGCCTCATCGTTGAGAAAAATGTGGGCAACAAAATGAGAAAAATCGTGGGATAATGAGCTGGGATGTGGCTACACAAGCTTGATGGTGTGGGCGTCGAAGCTAACGATGATGCATGCTACGCGAGGACCAAATCGCTGGGGGGATTTTGAGCATGTGGAGTGCTTCGTCACAGGCCTTCGAGGTGGCGGATGCAGGGCTGGATCCCGATACCCAGGCTTCTATAGGCGGACTCGATGCACTGCGCGATCGACGACACGATCGTCGGCCGTTAGCAATGAGCGAGCCACAAGGCCAGCCTGGGCAAGGTGTGAGATCCCTGCTGCCAAGGCCTAATCGGTGGGAAAAACGTGGGCAACAAAATGAGAAAAATCGTGAGATAATGAGCTGGGATGTGGCTAAACAAACTCGACGGTGTGGGCGGCGAAGCTAACGATGATGCATGCTACGCGAGGGCCAAATCGTTGAGGGGAGTTTCGAGCTTGCGGAGTGCTTTATCAGAGGCCCTCGAGGGGGGGAATGTGGGGTTGGATCCCGATGCTCAGGCTTGCCTTGAGGGACTCGTTGCGCAGCGCGGTCGACAACATGATCGTCGGCCGTTGGCAATGAGTGAGCCACACGGCCAGCCTAGGCACCCCAGCTGCCAAGGCCTCATCAGTGGGAAAAATGTGGGCAATAAAATGAGAAAAATAATGGGAAAATGAGCAGGGATGTGGCTATACAAGCTCGACGGTGTGGGCGGCGAAGCTAACGATGATGCATGCTACGCGAGGGCCAAATCGTTGGGGGGAATTTTGAGCATGTGGAGTGCTTCGTCGCAGGCTCTCGAGGCGGCGGATGTGGGGTTGGATCCCGACGCTCAGGCTTGCCTAGGCGGACTCGTTGCGCAACGCGATCGACGACACAATCGTCGGCCGTTAGCAACAAGTAAGCTAGACAGCCAGCCTGGGCAAGGCGTGACACCCCTGTATCTAAGGTCTCATCGATGGAAAAAATGTGGGCAAAGAAACGAGAGAAATTGTGGGATAATGAGCTGAGATGTGGCTAGACAAACTCGACAGTGTGGGCGGCGAAGCTAACGATGATGCATTCTACGCGAGGGCCAAATTGCTGGGGGGATTTTGAGCATGCGAAGTGCTTCGTCGCAGGCCCTCGAGGCGGAGAATGCAGGGCTAGATCCCGACGCCCAGGGTTGCCTAGGCGGACTCATTACGCAGCGTGATCGATGACACGATCGTCGGCCGTTAGCAATGAGCGAGCCACACGGCCAGCCTGGGCAAAGCGTGACACTTCTGCTGCCAAGGCCTCATCGGTGGGAAAAACGTGGGCAACAAAATAAGAAATATTGTGGGATAATGAGCTGGGATGTGGATACACAAGCTCGATGGTGTGGGCGCCAAAGTTAACGATGATGCATGCTACGTGAGGGCCAAATCGCTGGGGGGATTTTGAGCATGCGGAGTGCTTCGTCGCAGGCTCTCGAGGCGGCGGATGCGGGGCTAGATCTTGCAGCCCAGGGTTGCCTGGGCGGACTCTTTGCACAGCGCGATCGACGACACGATCGTCGACCGTTAGCAATAAGCGAGCCACACGGCCAGCCTGGGAACGGATGGCACGCCCATGCAGCCCCCAGCAGGCACGGCTTGGGCTGCTCGCCCAGCGTAAGGCAGCGGTGGCCGCGCCAGCCAGGCCGTGGGCGCCCATCGCGAGCCAGCCCCCACGTCCCTGTCCCTCGAAGTAGTGCCCAGCGAGCGAGCTAGGGGGGCCGCGTTGCGCGGACCAAGGGAACAGGTGGCAGGCCCAGGCAGCCCCCAGCAGGCACGGCATGGGCTGCTCGCCAAGCGTGCAGCAGCGGTGGGCGCGACAGCCAGGCCGTGGGCGCCCATCACGAGCCAGCCCCCACGTCCCTGTCCCTCGTCGTAGTGCCCAGCGAGCGAGCCAGAGGGGCCACATCGTACGGACCCTGGGCACGGGTGGCATGCCCAGGCAGCCCCAAGCAGGCACGGCATGGGCTGCTCGCCCAGCGCGCGGCAGCGGTGGGCGCGGCAGCCAGGCCGCGGGCACCCATCGCGAGCCAGCTCCCACATCCCTGTCCCTCGACCTAGTGCCCAGTGAGCGAGCCAGGGGGGCCGCATCGCACAGACCCTGGGTACGGGTGGCACGCCCAGGAAACCCCCAGCAGGCACGGCATGGGCTGCTCGCCCAGCGTGCGGCAGCAGTGAGCTCGCCAGCCAGGCCGTGGGCGCCCATCCCGAGCCAGCTCCCATGTCCCTATCCCTCGACGTAGTGCCCAGCGAGCGAGCCAGGGGAGCCGCGTCGCACGGACCCTGGGCACCGGTGGCACACCCAGGCAGCGCGCAGCAGGCACGGCATGGGCTGCTCGCCCAGCGTGCGGCAGCGATGGGCGCGCCAGCCAGGCCGCTGACGCCCATCACGAGCCAGCCCCCTCGTCCCCGCCCCTCGACTGACTGCCCCACGTCGCACGGACCCTGGGAATGGGTGGCACGCCCAGGCAGCCCCAAGCAGGCACGGCTTGGGCTGCTCGCCCAGCGTGCAGCAGTGGTGAGCGCGCCAGCCAGGGCACGGGCGCCCATCGCGAGCCAGCCCGCACGTCCCTGTCCCTCAACGTAGTGCCCAGCGAGCAAGCAAGGGGTGCTGCATCGCGCAGACCAAGGGAACGGGTGGCAGGCCCATTCAGCCCCAGCAGGCACGGCATGGACTGCTCGCCCAGCGTGGGGCTGCGGTGGGCGCGCAGCCAGGCCGCGGTGGGCGCACAGCCAAGCTGCGGGCACCCATCGCGATCCAGCCCCCACGTCCCTGTCCCTCGACGTAGTGCCCAGCGAGCGAGCCAGGGGAGCCGCATCGCACGGACCCTGGGCACAGGCGGCACGCTCAAGCAGCCCCCAGCAGGTACGGCATGGGCTCCTCACCCAGCGTGCAGCAGCGGTGGGGGTGCCAGCCAGGCCGCGGGCGCTCATCGCGAGCCAGCCCCCCCGTCCCCGCCCCTCGGCTGACTGCCCAGTGTGCGAGACAGGTGTGCCGCGTCGCAAGGACCCTGGGCACGTGTGGCACACCCAAGCAGCCCCCAGCAGGCATGGCATAGGCTGCTCACCCAGCGTGCGGTAGCGGTGGGACGCCAGCAGGGCCGTGGGCGCCCATCATGAGCCAGCCCCCTCGTCCCTGCCCCTCGATTGACTACCCAGCGTGTGAGCCAGGGGTGCCGCATCGCACGGACACTCGGCATGGGTGGCATGCCCAGGCAGTCCCCAGCAGGCATTGCATGGGCTGCTCACTCAGTGTGCGGCATCGGTGGGTGCGCCAGCCAGGCCGCGGGCGCTCATCGCGAGCCAGCCCACTCGTGCCTGCCCCTCGACTGACTGCCCAGCATGCGAGACAGGTGTGCCATGTCGCACAAACCCTGGGCACGGGTGGCATGCCCAGGCAGCCCCCGGCAGGCACAGCATGGGCTGCTCACCCAGCATGAGGCAGCGGTGGGCTCGCTAGCCAGGCTGTGGGCGCCCATCGCGAAACAGCCCCCACATCCCTCCCCCTCAACGTAGTGCTCAGCGAGCGAGCCAAGCGAGCCGCGTCGCACAGACCCTGGGCACGGTTGGCACGCCCAGGCAGCCCCCAGCAGGAACGGCATGGGCTGCTCGCCCAGCGTGTGGCAGCGGTGGGAGCGCCAGCCAGGCCGCGGGCGCCTATCGCGAGCCAACCCCCTCGTCCCTCCCCTTCGACTGACTGCCCAGCATGCGAGCCAGGGGTGCCATGTCGCACAGACCCTGGGTATGGGTGGCACGCCCAGGAAGTCCCCAGCAGGCACAGCAAGGGCTGCTCACACAGCGTGCAGCAGCGGTGGGCGAGCCAGCCAGGCCGCGGGTGCCCATCGAGAGCCAGCCCCCACGTCCCTCCCCCTCGACGTTGTGCCCAGCGAGCGAGCCAAGGGAGCCGCGTTGCTCAAACCCTGGGCACAGGTGGCACGCCCAGGCAGCCCCCGGCAGGAACGGCATGGGCTGCTCACCCAGCGTGCGGCAGCGGTGGGAGTGCCAGCCGGGCCGCGGGCGCCCATCGCGAGCCAGCCCCCTCGTCCCGCCCCCTCGACTGACTGCCCAGCATGCGAGCCATGGGTGCCATGTCGCACAGACCCTGGGCACGGGTGGCACACCCAGGAAGTCCCCAGCAGGCACAGCAAGGGCTGCTCACACAGCGTGCGGCAGCGGTGGGCGCGCCAGCCAGGCCGCGGGCGCCCATCGAGAGCCGGCCCCCACGCCCCTCCCCCTCGACGTTGTGCCCAGCGAGCGAGCCAAGGGAGCCACATTGCACAGACCCTTGGCATGGGTGGGACGCCCAGGCAGCCCCCAGCAGGCACGGCATTGGCTGCTCGCCCAGCGAGTGGCAGCGGTGGGAGCGCCACCCAGGCCGCGGGCGCCCATCGCGAGCCAGCCCCCTAGTCCCTGCCCCTCGACTGACTGCCCAGCTTGCAAGGCTGGGGTGCCACATCGCACGGACCCTGGGCACGGGTAGCATGCTCAGTGTGCAACAGCGGTGGGCTTGCAAGCCAGGCCACGGTCGCCCATCGCGAGCAAGCCCCCACGTCCCTGTCCCTCGACGTAGTGCCCATCGAGCGAGCCAGGGGGGCCGCGTCACAAGGGCCCTGGGAATGGGTGGCATGCCCTGGCAGCCCCCAGCAGGCACAGCATGGGCTGCTCGCCCAGCGTGCGACAGTGGTGGGCGCGCCAGCCAGGCCGCGGGCACCCATCGCGAGCAAGCCCCCACGTCCCTGTCCCTCGATGTAGTGCCCAGCGTGTGAGCCAGGGGGGCCACATAGCACGGATGCTGGGCATGGGTGGCATGCCCAGGCAGCCCCCAGCAGGTACGGCATGGGCTGCTCACCCAGCGTGCAAGCCCCCACTTGCCTGTCCCTCGACGTAGTGACCATCGAGCGAGCCTGGGAGGCCGTGCCGCATGGACCCTGGGCACGGGTGGCACACCCAGGCAGCCCCCAGCAGGAACTGCATGGGCTGCTCGCCCAGCGTGCGGCAGCGGTGGGAATGCTAGCCAGGCCGCGGGCGCCCATGGCGAGCCAGCACCGACGTCCCTGTCCCTCGATGCAGTGCCCATCGAGCGAGCCAGGGGGGCCGCGTCACACAGACCCTGGAAACGAGTGGCCCGCCCAGGCAGCCCCCAGCAGGCACGGCATGGGCAGCTCGCCCAGCGTGCGGCAGTGGTGGGCGCGCCAGCCAGGCCGTGGGCACCCATCGCGAGCAAGCCCCCACGTCCCTGTCCCTTGACATAGTGCCCAACGTGCGAACCAGGGGGGCCGCATCGCACGGACCCTGGGCACGCCCAGGCAGCCCCCGGCAGGCACCGCATGGGCTGCATGCCCAGCGTGCGGCAGCGGTGGGCGCGCCAGCCAGGCCGCGGGCGCCCATCGCGAGCCAGCCCCCTTGTCCCTGCCCCTCGACTTACTGCCCAGCGAGCGAGCCAGGGGAGCCGCGTCGCACGGACCCTGGGCACAGGCGGCACGCTCAAGCAGCCCCCAGCAGGTACGGCATGGGCTCCTCACCCAGCGTGCAGCAGCGGTGGGGGTGCCAGCCAGGCCGCGGACGCTCATCGCGAGCCAGCCCCCTCGTCCCCGCCCCTCGGCTGACTGCCCAGTGTGCGAGACAGGTGTGCCGCGTCGCAAGGACCCTGGGCACGTGTGGCACGCCCAAGCAGCCCCCAGCAGGCATGGCATAGGCTGCTCACCCAGCGTGCGGTAGCGGTGGGACGCCAGCAGGGCCGTGGGCGCCCATCATGAGCCAGCCCCCTCGTCCCTGCCCCTCGATTGACTGCCCAGCGTGTGAGCCAGGGGTGCCGCATCGCACGGACACTCGGCATGGGTGGCATGCCCAGGCAGTCCCCAGCAGGCATGGCATGGGCTGCTCACTCAGTGTGCGGCATCGGTGGGTGCGCCAGCCAGGCCGCGGGCGCTCATCGCGAGCCAGCCCACTCGTGCCTGCCCCTCGACTGACTTCCCAGCATGCGAGACAGGTGTGCCATGTCGCACAAACCCTGGGCACGGGCGGCATGCCCAGGCAGCCCCCGGCTGGCACAGCATGGGCTGCTCACCCAGCGTGAGGCAGCGGTGGGCTCGCTAGCCAGGCTGTGGGCGCCCATCGCGAAACAGCCCCCACATCCCTCCCCCTCAACGTAGTGCTCAGCGAGCGAGCCAAGCGAGCCGCATCGCACAGACCCTGGGCACGGTTGGCACGCCCAAGCAGCCCCCAGCAGGAACGGCATGGGCTGCTCGCCCATCGTGTGGCAGCGGTGGGAGCGCCAGCCAGGCCGCGGGCGCCTATCGCGAGCCAACCCCCTCGTCCCTCCCCTTCGACTGACTGCCCAGCATGCGAGCCAGGGGCGCCATGTCGCACAGACCCTGGGCATGGGTGGCACGCCCAGGAAGTCCCCAGCAGGCACAGCAAGGGCTGCTCACACAGCGTGCAGCAGCGGTGGGCGAGCCAGCCAGGCCGCGGGTGCCCATCGAGAGCCAGCCCCCACGTCCCTCCCCCTCGACGTTGTGCCCAGCGAGCGAGCCAAGGGAGCCGCGTTGCTCAAACCCTGGGCACAGGTGGCACGCCCAGGCAGCCCCCGGCAGGAACGGCATGGGCTGCTCACCCAGCGTGCGGCAGCGGTGGGAGCGCCAGCCGGGCCGCGGGCGCCCATCGCGAGCCAGCCCCCTCGTCCCGCCCCCTCGACTGACTGCCCAGCATGCGAGCCATGGGTGCCATGTCGCACAGACCCTGGGCACGGGTAGCACACCCAGGAAGTCCCCAGCAGGCACAGCAAGGGCTGCTCACACAGCGTGCGGCAGCGGTGGGCGCGCCAGCCAGGCCGCGGGCGCCCATCGAGAGCCAGCCCCCACGCCCCTCCCCCTCGACGTTGTGCCCAGCGAGCGAGCCAAGGGAGCCACGTTGCACAGACCCTTGGCATGGGTGGGACGCCCAGGCAGCCCCCAGCAGGCACGGCATTGGCTGCTCGCCCAGCGTGTGGCAGCGGTGGGAGCGCCACCCAGGCCGCGGGCGCCCATCGCGAGCCAGCCCCCTAGTCCCTGCCCCTCGACTGACTGCCCAGCTTGCAAGGCTGGGGTGCCACATCGCACGGACCCTGGGCACGGGTAGCACGCTCAGTGTGCAACAGCGGTGGGCTTGCAAGCCATCGCCCATCGCGAGCAAGTCCCCACGTCCCAGTCCCTCGACGTAGTGCCCATCGAGCGAGCCAGGGGGGCCGCGTAGCAAGGGCCCTGGGAATGGGTGGCATGCCCTGGCAGCCCCCAGCAGGCACAGCATGGGCTGCTCTCCCAGCATGCGACAGTGGTGGGCGCGCCAGCCAGGCCGCGGGCACCCATTGCGAGCAAGCCCCCACATCCCTGTCCCTCGACGTAGTGCCCAGCGTGTGAGCCAGGGGGGCCACATAGCACGGATGCTGGGCACGGGTGGCATGCCCAGGCAGCCCCCAGCAGGTACGGCATGGGCTGCTCACCCAGCGTGCAAGCCCCCACATACCTGTCCCTCGACGTAGTGCCCATCGAGCGAGCCAGGGAGGCCGTGCCGCACGGACCCTGGGCACGGGTGGCACACCCAGGCAGGCCCCAGCAGGAACTGCATGGACTGCTCGCCCAGCGTGCGGCAGCGGTGGGAATGCTAGCCAGGCCGCGGGCGCCCATGGTGAGCCAGCACCGACGTCCCTGTCCCTCGATGTAGTGCCCATCGAGCGAGCCACGGGGGCCGCGTCGCACAGACCCTGGAAACGAGTGGCCCGCCCAGGCAGCCCCCAGCAGGCACGGCATGGGCAGCTCGCCCAGCGTGCGGCAGTGGTGGGCGCGCCAGCCAGGCCGTGGGCACCCATCGCGAGCAAGCCCCCACGTCCCTGTCCCTTGACATAGTGCCCAGCGTGCGAACCAGGGGGGCCGCATCGCACGGACCCTGGGCACGCCCAGGCAGCCCCCAGCAGGCACCGCATGGGCTGCATGCCCAGCGTGCGGCAGCGGTGGGCGCGCCAGCCAGGCCGCGGGCGCCCATCGCGAGCCAGCCCCCTTGTCCCTGCCCCTCGACTTACTGCCCAGCGTGCGAGCCAGGGGTGCCTTGTCGCACAGACCCTGGGCACGGGTGGCATGCCCAGGCAGTCCCCAGCAGGCACAGCATGGGCTGCTCGCCCAGCGTGCTGCAGCAGTGGGAGCGCCAGCCATGCCGCGGGCGCCCTGCACGAGCCAGCCCCCTCGTCCCTCCCGCTCGACTTACTGCCCAGCGTGCGAACCAGGGGTGCCCTGTCGTATGGACTCTTTGCACGGGTAGGACACCCAGGCAACCCCTAGCAAGCACGGCATTGGCTGCTTGCCCAGCGTGCAGCAGCGGTGGGCGCGCCAGCCAGGCCGCGGGCGCCCATCGCGAGCCAGCCCCCACGTCCCGGTCCCTCGACGTAGTGCCCAGCGTTAGAGCCAGGGGGGCCACGTCTCACAGACCCTGGGCATGGCGGACAGGCCCAGGCAGCCCCCAGCAGGCACGGCATTGGCTGCTCGCCCAGCGTGCGGCAGCGGTGGACGTGCCAGCCAGGCAGCGGGCGCCCATCGTGAGCTAGCCCCTTCGTCCCTGCCCCTCGACTTACTGCCCAGTGTGTGAGGCAGGGGTGCCACGTCGCGTGGACTCTGGGCGCAGGTAGCACACCCAGGCAACCCCTAGCAGGCACGGCATTGGCTGCTCGCCAAGTGTGCAGCAGCGGTGGGTGCGCCAGCCAGGCCGCGGGCGCCCATCACGAGCCAGCTCCCACGTCCCTGTCCCTTGACGTAGTGCCCGGTGAGCGAGCCAGGGGTGCCTCATCGCACGTAACCTGGGAACGGGTGGCACACCCAGGCAGCCCCCAGCGGGCACGGCATGGGCTGCTCGCCCAGCTTGCGGTAGCGGTGGGCGTGCCAGCAAGGCCACGGGCACCCATCGCGAGCCAGCCCGCACGTCCCTCCCGCTCGACTGACTGCCCAGCGTGCGAGCCAGGGGTGCCAAACCGCACGGACCCTGGGCAGGGGTGGCACACCCAGGCAGCCCCCAGGAGGCATGCCTTGGGCTGCACGCCCAGCGTGCGGCAGCGGTGGGCACGCCTGCCAGGCCGCGGGCACCCATCGCGAGCCAGCCCCCACGTCCCTGTCCATCGACGTAGTGCCCAGCGAGCGAGCCAGGGGAGCTGCGTCGCATGGACCCTGGGCAGGGGTGGCACGTCCAGGCAGCCCCCAGCAGGCACGGCATAGGCTGCTTGCCCAGCGTGCTGCAGTGGTGGGCGCGCCAGCCACGCCGTGGGCGCCCATCGCGAGCCAGCCCACTAGTCCCTGCCCATCGACTGACTGCCCAGGGTGCGAGCCAGGGGTGCCGCATCGTATGGACCCTGGCATGGGTAGCACACCCAGGCAGCCCCCAGCAGGCACAAAATTGGCTGCTCACCCAGCGTGCAGCAGCAGTGTGTGCGCCAGCCAGGCCGTGGGCGCCCATCACGAGCCAGCCCCCACGTCCCTGTCCCTCGACGTAGTGCCCAGCGAGCGAGCCATGGGGACCACGTTGCATGGACCCTGGGCACGGCGGGCATGCCCAGGCAGCCTCCAGCAGGCACGGCATGGGCTGCTCGCCCAGCGTGAGGCAGCAGTGGGAGCGCCAGCCAGGCCACGGGCACCCATCGCGAGCCAGCCCCCACGTCCCTTTCCCTCGACGTAGTGCCCAGCGTGCGAGCCAGGGTGCCTCGTCGCACGGACCCTGGGCACAGGTGGCATGCCAAGGCAGCCCCCACCAGGCACGGCATGGGCTACTCGCCCAGCGTGCGGCAGCTGTGGGTGCGCCAGCCAGGTCACGGGAACCCTTCGCGAGCTAGCCCCCACGTCCCTTTCCCTCGACGTAGTGCCCAGTGTGCGAGCCAGGGGGGCCACGTCGCACGGGCCCTGGGCACGGGTGGCATGCCCAGGCAGCCCCCAGCAGGCACGGCATTGGCTGCTCGCCCAGCATGTAGCAGCGGTGGGCGCGCCGGCTAGGCCGCGGGCACCCATCGCGAGCCAGCCCCCATGTCCCGGTCCCTCGACGTAGTGCCCAGCGTTCGAGCCAGGGGGGCCACGTTGCATGGACCCTGGGCACGGCAGGCATGCCCAGGCAGCCCCCAGCAGGCACGGCATGGGCTGCTCGCCCAGCGTGCAGCAGCGGTGGGGGCGCCAGCCAGGCTGTGGGCGCTCATCGCGAGCCAGCCCCCTCGTCCCCGCCCCTTGGCTGACTGACCAGCGTGCGAGACAGGTGTGCCGCATCGCAAGGACCTTAGGCACGGGTGGCATGCCCAGGCAGCCCCCAGCAGGCACGGCATTGGCTGCTCGCCCAGCGTGCAGCAGCGGTCGGCGCGCCAGCTAGGCCGCGGGCACCCATCGCGAGCCAGCCCCCATGTCCCGGTCCCTCGACGTAGTGCCCAGCGTTCGAGCCAGGGGGGCCACGTTGCATGGACCCTGGGCACGGCGGGCATGCCCAGGCAGCCCCCAGCAGGCACGGCATGGGCTGCTCGCCCAGCGTGCGGCAGCGGTGGGATCGCGAGCCAGGCCACGGGCACCCATCGCGAGCCAGCCCCCACGTCCCTGTCACTCGACGTAGCGCCCAGTGAGCGAGCCAGGGGGCCGCGTGGCACGGACCCTGTGCACGGGTGGCACGCCCAGGCAGCCCCCAGCAGGCACGGCATGGGCTGCTCGCCGAGCGTGCGGCAGTGGTGGGCGTGCGAGCAGGGCCACGGGCGCCCGTCGTGAGCGAGCCCCCTCATCCCTGCCCCTCGACTGACTGCCCAGCGCGCATGGCATGGGAGGGCGGCTTGCTTCCTTGCCCATCCAGCCGGTGGTGCGTGGCTGTGGCGGCCACCACCGCCGGCAAGCAGGCGGCCGGCGGCATGGGCCGAAGAGTGTGGGACGCCCGATCAGTAGCCAACGGAGTGGGGAAAATGTGGGAAACGAAATCCGCTAAATTGTGGCAACGAAATGAGAAAAATCGTGGGATAATGAGCTGGGATGTGGCTACACAAGCTCGAAGGTGTGGGCGGCGAAGCTAACGATGATGCATGCTACATGAGGGCCAAATCGCTGGGGGGATTTCGAGCATGCGGAGTGCTTTGTCGCAGGCCCTTGAGGCGGCGGACGTGGGGTTGGATCCCGACGCTCAGGCTTGCCTAGGCGGACTCGTTGCGCAGCGCGATCGATGACACGATCGTCAGCCGTTAGCAATGAGCGAGCCACATGGCCAGCCTGGGCAAGGTGTGACACCCCTGCTGCCAAGGCCTCATCGGTGGGAAAAATGTGGGCAACAAAATGAGTAAAATCATGGGATAATGAGCTGGGATGTGGCTACACAAGCTTGATGGTGTGGGCAGCGAAGCTAACGATGATGCATGCTACGCGAGGGCCAAATCGTTGCGGGGAATTTCGAGCATGCGGAGTGCTTCGTCGCAGGCCCTCGAGGCAGCAGACGTGGGGTTAGATCCTGATGCTCAGGCTTGCCTAGGTGGACTTGTTGTGCAGTGCGATCGACGACACGATCGTCGACCGTTAGCAATGAGCGAGCCACACTGCCAGCCTGGGCACCCCTGCTGCCAAGGCCTCATCAGTGGGAAAAACGTGGGCAACGAAGAGAGAATAATTGTGGGATAATGAGTTGGGATGTGGCTAGACAAGCTCGATGGTGTAGGCGGCGAAGCTAACGATGGTGCATGCTACGTGAGGGCCAAATCGCTGGGGGGATTTCGAGCATGTGCAGTGCTTCGTTGCAGGCCCTCGAGGCGGCGGACGCAGGGCTGGATCCTGACGCCCAGGCTTGCTTAGGCGGACTCGTTGCGCAGCGCGATCGACGACACAATCGTCAGGTATTAGCAATGAGCGAGCCACACGGCCAGCCTGGGCACCCCTGCTGCCAAGGCCTCATCGGTGGGAAAAATGTGGGCAACAAAGCGAGAATAATCATGGGATAATTAGCTGGGATGTGGCTAGACAAGCTTGATGGTGTGGGTGGTGAAGCTAACGATGATGCATGCTACATGAGGGCCAAATCGTTGGGAGGATTTTGAGCATGCGGAGTGCTTCGTCGTAGGCCCTCGAGACGGTGGACGTGGGGTTGGATCCCGACGCTCAGGCTTGCCTAGGCGAACTCGTTGCGCAGCGTGATCGGCGACACGATCATCGGCTGTTAGCAATGAGCGAGCCACACGGCCAGCCTGGGCAAGGAGTGACACCCATGCTGCCAAGGCCTCATCGGTGGGAAAAACATGGGCAACAAAACAAGAGAAATTGTGGGATAATGAGCTGGGATATGGCTAGACAAACTCGACGGTGTTGGCGGCGAAGCTAACAATGATGCATGCTACGCGACGGCCAAATCACTGGAGGGATTTCGAGCATGCGGAGTGCTTCGTCGCAGGCCCTCGAGGCGGTGGACGCGAGGCTGGATCCCGACGCCCAGGCTTGCCTAAACGAACTCGTTGTGCAGCGCGATCGACAACACGATCGCCGACCGTTAGCAATGAGCGAGCCACACGGCCAGCCTGGGCACCCCTGCTGCCAAGGCCTCAGTGGTGGGAAAAACGTGGGCAACGAAGCGAGAATAATCGTGGGATAATGAGCTGGGATGTGGCTAGACAAGCTCGATGGTGTGGGCGGCGAAGGTAACGATGATGCATGCTACGTGAGGGCCAAATTGTTAGGGGGATTTCGAGCATTAGGACTACTTCGTCGCAGGCCCTCGAGGCGGCGGACGTGGGGTTGGATCTCGTCGCTCAGGCTTGCCTAGGCGAACTCGTTGCACAGCGCGATCGGCGACACGATCGTCGGCTGTTAGCAACGAGCGAGCCACACGGCCAGCCTAGGCAAGGAGTGACACCCCTTCTACCAAGGCCTCATCGGTGGAAAAAATGTGGGCAACAAAACGAGAGAAATTATGGGATAATGAGCTGGGATGTGGCTAGACAAACTCGACGGTGTGGGCGGCGAAGCTAACAATGATGCATGCTACGTGAGGGCCAAATCACTGGAGGGATTTCGAGCATGCGGAGTGCTTTGTCGCAGGCCCTCGAGGTGGCAGACACGAGGCTGGATCCCGACGCCCAGGCTTGCCTAAGCGAACTCGTTGCGCAGTGCGATCGACGTCATGATCGTCGACCGTTAGCAATGAGCGAGCCACACGGCCAGCCAGGGCAAGGCGTGACACCCCTGCTGCCAAGGCCTCATCGGTGGAAAAAACGTGGGCAACGAAATGAGAGAAAATATGGGATAATGAGCTGGGATGTTGCTAGACAAACTCGACGGTGTGAGGGGCGAAGCTAACGATGATGCATGGTAAGCGAAGGCCAAATCATTGGGGGGATTTCGAGCATGCGGAGTGCTTCATCGTAGGCCCTCAAGGCGGCGGACGTGGGGCTGGATCCCGATGCCCGGGCTTGCCTAGGCGGACTCGTTGCGCAGCACGATCGAAGACACGATCGTCGGCCGTTAGCAATGAGCGAGCCACACGACCAGTCGAAGTCGACCTTGGGTCCAAAAAGAGGGGCGACGCCCCGCCTCTGATTCATGGAATAAGTAAAATAACGTTAAAAGTTGTGGTATTTCACTTTCACCATTTTCGGCTCCCACTTATCCTACACCTCTCAAGTTATTTGACAAAGTCGGATTAGAGTTAAGCTCAACAGGGTCTTATTTTTCCTCTGATTCTGCCAAGCCCGTTCCCTTGGCTATGGTTTTGCTGGATAGTAGATAGGGACAGTGAGAATCTCGTTAATCCATTCATGCGCATCACTAATTAGATGACTAGGCATTTGGCTACCTTAAGAGAGTCATAGTTACTCCCGCCGTTTACCCGCGCTTGGTTGAATTTCTTCACTTTGACATTCAAAGCACTGGGCAGAAATCACATTGCGTGAGCATCCGTAGGGACCATCGCAATGCTTTGTTTTGATTAAAAAGTCGGATTCCCCTTGCCCGTACCAGTTCTGAGTTAGTTGTTCGACGCCCAGGGAAGGCACTCGAAGGAACCGTTCCCAGTCCGTCCCCCGGCCGACACGCGGTGACCCGCTCTCACCGCGGGAGCAGCTCGAGCAGTCCACTGACAGCTGATGGGTTCGGGACTGGGACCCTCGTGCCCAGCCCTCCGATCCAATCCTTTTCCCGAGGTTACGGATGCATTTTGCAGACTTCCCTTGCCTACATTGTTCCATCGACCAGAGGTTGTTCACCTTGGAGACCTGATGCGATTATGAGTACGACCGGGTGTGGGAGGCACTTAGTCCTTTGGATTTTCAAGGGCCGCCAGGAGTGCACCAAACACCACGCGACGTGCTGTGCTCTTCCAGCCGCTAGATCCTACCTCCAGCTGAGCTATTTCCAGGGTGGGCAGCCTATTAAACAGAAAAGATAACTCTTTCTGGGGCCCCCACCGACGTCTCTGGACTCCCTAACATTATCGTCAATCGCCACGTCTCGATTTCGGAATTTTAATCGGATCCCCTTTCGAAGCTCGCGCGGAGGCGCTATTCGACGGGCTTCCCCCGTCTCTTAGGATCGACTAACCCATGTGCAAGTGCCGTTCATATGGAACCTTTCCCCTATTCGGCCTTCAAAGTTCTCATTTGAATATTTGCTACTACCACCAAGATCTGCACCGATGGCCGCTTCGCCCGGGCTCGCACCCCAGGTTTTGCAGCGACAACCGCGCCCTCATACTCATTGGGGCTTGGCCCTTGCCCCAACGGTCGGGTATAGGTCACGCACTTCAATGCCATCCATTTTCGGGGCTAGTTGATTCGGTAGGTGAGTTGTTACACACTCCTTAGCGGATTTCAACTTCCATGACCACCATCCTGCTGTCTTAATTGACCAACACCTTTTATGGGTTCTAGGTTAGCGCACAGTTGGGCATCATAGCCCGGCTTCCAGTTCATCCCGCATCGCCAGTTTTGCTTACCAAAAATGGCCCACTTGGAGCTCTCGATTTCGTGGGACGGCTCAACGAAGCAGCCGCCCCGTACTACCTATTTAAAGTTTAAGAATAGGTTGAGGGTATTGTGACCCCGATG
>JAJFZO010000004.1:425745-463245 GCA_021397835.1 Moringa oleifera
CGGGAGGCATGCCCCAGCAGCCCCCCAACTGGCATGGCATGGGCCAAGTGCCCAGCTGCGGCAGCGGTGGGTGCGCGAGCCAGGCCACGGGCGCCCATCGCGCGCCAGCCCCTCGTCCCTGTCCCTCGACTAAGTGCCCAGCGAGCGAGCCAGCGGGGCCGCGTCGCACGGACCCTAGGCATGGGTGGCATGCCCAGGCATCCCCCAGCAGGCATGGCCTGGGCTGCTCTCCAAGCGTACGGCAGCAGTGGGCGCGCTAGCCACGCCGCGGGCGCCCATCGCAAGCCAGCCCCCTCGTCCCTGCCCCTCGACTGACTGCCCAGCGTGCCAGCCAGGGGTGTCGCATTGCACGGACCCTCGGCATGGGTGGCCCACCCAGGCAGCCCCCAGCAGGCACAGCATGGGTTACTCGCCCCATGTGCAGCTGCGGTTGGCGCGCCAGCAAGGCCACGGGCGCCCATCGCAAGCCAGCCCCACGTCCCTGTCCCTCGACGTAGTGCCCAGTGAGCGAGCCAGGGGGGCCGCGTCGCATGGACCCTGGGAACGGGTTGCATGCCCAGGCAGCCCCCAGCAGGCATGGCATGGGCTGCTCGCCCAGTGTGCGGCAACGTTGGGCGCGCCAGCCAGGCCGCGGGCGCCCATCGCGAGCAAGCCAGCACGTCCCTGTCCCTCGACATAGTGCCCAGCGAGTGAGCCAGGGGGCCGTGTCACATGGAACCTGAGCACGGGTGGCACGCCGAGGCAGCGCCCAGCAGGCACGGCATGGGTTGCTCGCCCAGCGTGCCGCAGCGGTGGTCGCGCCAGCCTGGCCGTGGGCGCCCATCGCGAGCAAGCCCCCTCGTCCCTGCCCCTCGACTGACTGCCCAGCATGCGAGCCAGGGGTGCCGCGTCGCACAGACCCTGGGCACAGGTGGCCTGCCTAGGCAGCCCCCAGCAGGCACTGCATCGGCTGCACGCCCAGCGTGCGGCAGTGGTGGGCGCGCGCAGCCAGGCCACGGGCGCCCATCGCGAGCCAACCACCTCGTCCCTGCCCCTCGACAGACTGCCCAGCGTGCGAGCCAGGGGTGCTGCACCGCACTGACCCTGGGCACGGGTGGCCTGCCCAGGCAGCTCCCAGCAGGCACGGCATGGGCTGCTCGCCCAGCGTGCAGCAGCGGTGGGCACGCCAGCCAGGCCATGGGCACCTATCGCAAGCCAGCCCACTAGTCCCTGCCCCTCGACTGACTGCCCACCGTGCGAGCTAGGGGTGCCACGTTGCATGGACCCTTGGCACGGGTGGCACGCCTTGGCAGCCCCCAGCTGACATGGCATGGGCGTCTCGCCCAGCGTGCCGCAGCGGTGGTCGCGCCAGCAAGGCCGCGGGTACCCATCGTGAGCCAGCCCCCTCGTCCCTGCCCCTCGACTGACTGACCAGCGTGCAAGCAAGGGGTGCCGCGTCGCACGGACCCTGGGCACGGGTGGCATGCCCTGGCAGTCCCCAGCCGGCAAGTCATGGGCTGCTCGCCCAGCGTGCCGCAGCGGTGGTCGCGCCAGCAAGGCCACGGGTACCCATCGTGAGCCAGCCCCCTCGTCCCTGCCCCTGGACTGTCTGCCCAGCGTGCAAGCAAAGGGAGCCGCGTCGCACGGACCCTGAGCACAGGTGGCATGCCCTGGCAGCCCCCCACAGGCACGGCATGGGCTGCTCGCCCAGCGTGCCGCAGCGGTGGTCGCGCCAGCCAGGCCGCGGGCACCCATCGCGAGCAAGTCCCCTCGTCCCTGCCCCTCGACTGACTGCCCAGTATGCGAGCCAGGAGTGCCGTGTCGCATGGACCCTGGGCATGAGTGGCCCGTCTAGGCAGCCCCCAGCAGGCACGGCATCGGCAGATCGCCCAGCGTGCAGCAGCAGTGGGCGCGCCATCCAGGCCGCAGGTGCCCATCGCGAGCCAGCCCCCACGACCGTGTCCCTCGACGTAGTGCCCAGCGAGCAAGCCAGGGGGGCCGCGTCGCATGGACTCTGGGCACGAGTGGCACACCCAGGCAGCCCCCAGCAGGCATGGTGTGGGCTGCTCGCCCTGCGTGCGGCAGCGGTGGGCTAGCCAGGCAAGCCGCGGGCAGCCATCGCGAGCCAGCCCCCTCGTCCCTGCCCCTCGACTGACTGCACAGCGTGCGAGCCAGGGGTGCCGCATCGCACTGACCCTGGGCATGGGTGGCACGCCCAGGCAGCCCCCAGCAGGCATGGCATGGGCTGCTCACCTAGCGTGCCGCAGCGGTGGTCGTGCCGGCCAGGCCACGGGCACCCATCGCGAGCAAGCCCCCTCGTCCCTGCCTCTCGACTGACTGCCCACTATGCGAGCCAGGAGTACCGTGTCGCATGGACCCTGGGCACGAGTGGCCTACCTAGGCTGCCCCCAGCAGGAACGGCATTGGTTGCTCGCCCAGCGTGCGGCAGCGGTGGGCGCGCCAGCCAGGCCACGGGCACCCATCTCGAGCCAGCCCCCTCGTCCCTGCCCCTCGACTGACTGCCCATCATGCGAGGCAGGGGTGCTGCGTTGCTCAGACCCTGGGCATGGGTGGCTCCCCTAGGCAGCCCCCTGCAGGCACGGCATCGGCTGCTCGCCCAGCGTGCGGCAGCGGTGGGCGCGCCAGCCAGGCCGCGGTGCCCATCGCGAGCCAGCCCCCACGACCGTATCCCTCGACGTAGTGCCCAGCGAGCAAGCCAGGGGGGCCGCGTCGCATGGACCCTGGGCACGAGTAGCACACCCAGGTAGCCCCAAGCAGGCACGGCGTGGGCTGCTCGCCCAGCGTGAGGCAGCGGTGGGCGCGCCAGCCAGGCCGCGGGCGCCTATCGTGAGCCAGCCCCCTCGTCCCTGCCCCTCGACTTACTGCCCACTATGCGAGCCAGGAGTGCCGTGTCGCATGGACCCTGGGCACAAGTGGCCTGCCTAGGCAGCCCCCAGCAGGTACGGCATTGGCTGCTCGCCCAGCGTGCGGCAGCGGTGGGCGCGCCAGCCAGGCCGTGGGTGCCCATCGCGAGCCAGCCCCCACGACCGTATCCCTCGACGTAGTGCCCAGAGAGCAAGCCTGGGGGGCCGCATCACATGGACCCTGGGCACGAGTGGCACGCCAAGGCAGCCGCCAGCAGGCACGGCGTGGGCTACTCGCCCAGCGTGCGGCAGCAGTGGTAGCGCCAGCCAGGCCGCGGGCGCCCATCGCGAGCCAGCCCCCTCATCTCTGCCCCTCGACTGATTGCACAGCGTGCGAGCCAGGGGTACCACGTCGCACGGACCCTGGGCACGGGTGGCCTGCCCATGCAGCTCCCAGCAGGCATGGCATGGGCTGCTCGCCTAGCGTGCGAAAGCTGTGGGCACGCCAGCCAGGCCGCGGGTGCCCATCGCGAGGCAGCCCCCCGTCCCTGCCCCTCGACTGACTGCCCAGCGTGCCAGCAAGGGGTGCCGCGTTGCACAGACCTGTTGCACCGGTGGCTTGCCCTTGCAGCCCCCAGCAGGCATGGCATGGGCTGCTCGCCCAGCGTGCCACAGCGGTGGTCTCGCCAGCCAGGCCGCGGGTACCCAACGCGAGCCAGCCCCCTCGACCCTGCCCTTGGACTGACTGCCCAGCCTGCAAGCAAGGGGTGCTGCGTCGCACGGACCCTGGGCACATGTGGCATGCCCTGGCAGCCCCCAGCATGGGCTGCTCGCCCAGCGTGCTGCAGCAGTGGTCGCGCCAGCAAGCCCGCGGGCACCCATCGCGAGCAAGCCCCCTCGTCCCTGCCCCTCAACTGACTGCCCAGTATACGAGCCAGGAGTGCCGTGTCGCATGGACCCTGGGCACTGGTGGCCTGCCTAGGCAGCCCCCAGCAGGCATGGCATCGGCTGCTCGCCCAGCGTGCGGCAGCGGTGGGAGCGCCAGCCAGGCCGCTGGTGCCCATCGCGAGCCAGCCCCCACGACCGTGTCCCTCAACGTAGTGCCCAGCGAGCAAGCCAGGGGGGCCGCGTCGCACGGACCCTGGGCACGAGTGGCACACCCAGGCAGCCCACAGCAGGCACGGCGTGGGCTGCTTGCCCTGCGTGCGGCAGCGGTGGGCTACCAAGCCAAGCCGCGGGCGCCCATCGCAAGCCAGCCCCTCGTCCCTGCCCCTCGACTGACTGCCCTGCGTGCGAGCCAGGGGTGCCGCATCGTACTGACCATGGGCACGGGTGGCACGCCCAGCCAGCTCCCAGCAGGCACGGCATGGGTTGCTCGCCTAGCGTGCCGCAGCGGTGGTCGCGCCAGCCATGCCGCGGGCACCCATCGCGAGCAAGCCCCCTCGTCCCTGCCTCTCGACTGACTGCCTACTATGCGAGCCAGGAGTGCCGTGTCGCATGGACCCTGGGCACGAGTGGCCTGCCTAGGCAGCCCCCAGCAGGTACGGCATCGGCTGCTCGCCCAGCGCATGGCAGCGGTGGGCGCGCCAGCCAGGCCGCGGGTGCCCATCGCGAGCCAGCCCCCATGACCGTATCCCTCGACGTAGTGCCCAGAGAGCAAGCCAGGGGGGCCGCATCACACGGACCCTGGGCACGAGTGGCACGCCAAGGCAGCCACCAGCAGGCACGGCATGGGCTGCTCGCCCAGCGTGCGGCAGCAGTGGTAGCGCCAGCCAGGCCGCGGGCGCCCATCGCGAGCCAGCCCCTCGTCCCTGCCCCTCGACTGACTGCACAGTGTGCGAGCCAGGGGTGCCATGTCGCACGGACCCTGGGCACGGGTGGCTTGCCCAGGCACACCCCAGCAAGTACGGCATGGGATGCTCGCCCAGCGGGCGGCAGCGGTGCGTGCGCCAGCCAGGCCGCGGGCGCCCATGACGAGCCAGCACCCACGTCCCTGTCCCTCGACGTAGTGCCCAGCGAGCAAGCCAGGGAGGCAGTGTCGCAAGGACCATGGGCAAGGGTGGCACGCCCAGGCAGCCACCAGCAGGCACGGCATGGGCTGCTCGCCCAGCGTGCGGCAGCGGTGGTCGCGCCAGCCAGGCCGCGGGCGCCCATCACGAGCCAGCCCCCTCGTCCCTGCCCCTCGACTGACTGCCCAGCGTGCGAGCCAGGGGTGCCGCGTCGCACGGACCCTGGGCACAGGTGGCCTCCCCAGGCAGCCCCCAGCAGGCACGGCATGGGCTGGTCGCCCAGCGTGCGGCAGCTGTGGGCGCGCCAGCCAGGCCGCGGGCGCCCATCGTGAGCCAGCCCCCACATCCCTCTCCCTCCATGTAGTGCCCTGCGAGCAAGCCAGGGGGGCCGCGTTCTAGGGACCCTGGGCACGGGTGGCACGCCCAGGCAGCCCCCAGCAGGCACGGCATGGGCTGCTCGCCCAGCGTGCGGCATCGGTGGGCACGCCAGCCAGGCCACAGGCACCCATCTCGCGCCAGCCCCCTCGTCCCTGCTCCTCGACTTACTGCCCAGCATGCGAGGCAGGGGTGCCGCGTCGCTCAGACCCTGGGCAGGGGTGGCTCCCCTAGGCAGCCCTCTGCAGGCACGGCATCGGCTGCTTGCCCAGCGTGCGACAGCGGTGGGCGCTCCAGCCAGGCCACGGGCGACGATCGCAAGCCAGCCCCCACGTCCCTGCCCCTCGACTGACTGCCCAATGTGCGAGCCAGGGGTGCCGCGTCGCACAGACCCTGGGCATGGGTGGCCTGGCCAGGCAGCCCCCAGCAGGCACAGCATGGGCTGCTCGCCCAGCGTGCGGCAGCGGTGGGCGCACCAGCCAGGCCACGGGCGCCAATCGCGAGCTAGCCCCCTCGTCCCTGCTCCTCGACTGACTGCCCAGCATGTGAGCAAGGGGTGCCGCATCGCACAGACCCTGGGCACAGGTGGCATGCCCAGGCAGCCCCCAGCAGGCACAGCATGGGCTGCTTGCCCAGCGTGCGGCAGCGTTGGGAACGCCAGCCAGGCCGCGGGCGCCCATCGCGAGCCAGCCCCCACGTACCTGTCCCTTGACGTAGTGCCCTGCGAGCAAGCCAGGAGAGCCGCGTTTCATGGACCCTGGGAACAGGTGGAATGCCAAGGCAGCCCCCAGCAGGCACGGCATCGGCTGCTCGCCCAGTGTGCGGCAGCGGTGGGCGTGCCAGCCAGGCCACTGGCACCCATCGCGAGCCAGCCCCCTCGACCCTGCCCCTCGACTGACTGCCCAGTGTGCGAGCCAGGGGTGCCGCGTCGCACGGACCCTGGGCACGGGTGGTATGCCCAGGCAGCCCCCAGCAGGCACGGCATGGGTTGCTCGCCCAGCGTGCCGCAGCGGTGGTCGCGCCAGCCAGGCCGCGGGTACCCATCGCGAGCCAGCCCCCTCATCCCTGCCCCTTGACTGACTGCCCAGTATCCGAGCCAGGAGTGCCATGTCGCATGGACCCTGGGCACGGGTGGCCCGTCTAGGCAGCTCCCAGCAGGCATGGCATCGGCTGCTCACCCAGCGTGCGGCAGCGGTGGGTGCGCCAGCAAGGCCGCGGGCGCCCATCGCGAGCCAGCACCCACGTCCCTGTCCCTCGACGTAGTGGCCAGCGAGCGAGCCAGGGGTGCCGCGTCGCATGGACCCTGGGCACGGGTGGCACGACAAGGCAGCCGCCAGCGGGTACGGCATGGGCTGCTCGCCCAGCGTACAGCCGCGGTGGGCGCGCCAGCCAGGCCGCGGGCGCCCATCGCGAGCCAGCCCCCTCATCCCTGCCCCTCGACTGACTGCCCAGCGTGCGAGCCAGGGGTGCCGTCGCATGGACCCTGGGCACAGGAAGCATGCCCAGGCAGCCCACAGCAGGCACGGCATGGGCCAAGTGCCCAGCGTGCGGCAGCAGTGGGCGCCGCAGCCCGGCCACAGGCGCCCATCGCGAGCCAGCCCCCCCGTCCCTGTCCCTCGACTAAGTGCCCAGCGAGTGAGCCAGGGGAGCCACGTCGCACAGACCCTGGGCATGAGAGGTATGCCCCCGCAGCCCCCAACAGGCATGGCATGGGCCAAGTGCCCAGCGTGTGGCAGCGGTGGGCGTGCCAGCAAGGCCACGGGCTCCGATCGCGAGCCAGCCCCCTTGTCCTTGTCCCTCGACTTAGTGCCCAGTGAGCGAGCCAGGGGAGCGGCGCCGCACGGACCCTGAGCATGAAAGGCATGCCCAGGCAGGCCCCAGCAAGCACGGCATTATCCAAGTGCCCAGCGTGCGGCAGTGGTGGGCGTGCCAGCCAGGCCACGGGCGCCCATCGCGAGCCAGCCCCCTTGTCCCTGTCCCTCGACTTAGTGCCCAGCGAGCGAGCCAGGAGAGCCGCGTCGCATGGACCTTGGGCACGGGAGGCATGCCCAGGCAGCCCCTAGCAGGCACGGCATGGGCCAAGTGCCCAGCGTGCAGCAGCAGTGGGCGCGCTAGCCAGGCCACAGGCGCTCTTCGCGAGCCAGCCCCCTCATCCCTCTCCCTCGACTAAGTACCCAGCGAATGAGCCAGGGGAGCCATGTTGCACGGACCCTGGGCACGGGAGGCATGCCCAGGAAGTCCCCAGCAGGCACGGCATGGGCCAAGTGCCCAGCGTGCGGCAGCGGTGGGCGTGCCAGCAAGGCCACGGGCTCCGATCGCGAGCCAGCCCCCTTGTCCTTGTCCCTCGACTTAGTGCCCAGCGAGCGAGCCAGGGGAGCCGCGTCGCATGGAGCCTGGGCATGAAAGGCATGCCCAGGCAGGCCCCAGCAAGCACGGCATGATCCAAGTGCCCAGCATGCGGCAGCGGTGGGCACGTCAGCCATGCCACGGGCGAGCATCAATAGCCAGCCCCCTCGTCCCTGTCCCTCGACTTAGTGCCCAGCGAGCGAGCCAGGAGAGCCGCATCGCACGGACCCTGGGCACGGGAGGCATGCCCAGGCAGCCCCCAGCAGGCACGGCATGGGCCAAGTGCCCAGCGTGCGGCAGCGGTGGCCGCGCCAGCTAGGCCACGGGCACCCATCGCGAGCCAGCCCCCTTGTCCCTGTCCCTCGACTTAGTGCCCAGCGAGCGAGCCAGGGGAGCCATGTCGCACAGACCCGGGGCACGGTAGGCATGCCAAGGCAACCCCCAGCAGGCACGGCATGGGCCAAGTGCCCAGCGTGCGGCAGCAGTCGCCGCGCCAGCCAGGCCACAGGCGCTCATCGCGAGCCAGTCACCACGTCCCTGCCCCTCAACTGACTACCCAGCGTGCGAGCCAGGGGGGCTGCGTCGCATGGACCCTGGGCAGGGGTGGCACGTCCAGGCAGACCCCAGCAAGCACGGCATGGGCTTCTCGCCCAGCGTGCTTTAGCGGTAGGCGCGCCAGCCAGCCCCCTCGTCCCTGCCGCTCGACTGACTGCCCCGCGTGCAAGCCAGGGATGCCACAGTAGTCGCCAGCAGGCACGGCGCCAGCCTTGCCAAGGGTGCCCCACGCGAGCCAGTCGCGAGCATGCTGTGAGGCTCAGCACATGCTATGGGTGTTGATTTCATGGGCAAGATGGCCTTGACCGTGGCTCCTGGCTCTGGTGGACCCTGTGGGCTGCCATGGGGTGGCCTGCCATGGGGTGGCTGGAGATGCGCAGCGCAATCGACGAAACGATCGTCGGTCGTTAGCAACGAGTAACCCACACGGCCAGCCTTGGCACCTCTGCTACCAAGGCCTCATCGGTGGGAAAAATGTGGGCAACTAAGCGAGAATAATCATGGGATAATGAGCTGGGATGTGGCTAGATAAGCTCGATGGTGTGCGCTGCGAAGCTAACGATGATGCATGCTACGTGAGGGCCAAATCGTTGGGGGCATTTCGAGCATCCGGAGTGCTTCGTTGCAGGCCCTCGAGGCGGCAGATGTGGGGTTGGATCCCGACTCTCAGGCTTGCCTACGCAGACTCATTGCGCAGCGCGATCAGCGACACGATCGTTGACCGTTAGCAACGAGGGAGCCACACGGCCAGCCTGAGCAAGGCATGACACCACTGCTGCCAAGGCCTTATCGGTGGGAAAAACGTGGGCAACGAAATGAGAGATATTGTGGGATAATGAGCTGGGATGTGGCTTGACAAACTCGATGGTATGGGCGGCAAAACTAACGATGATGCATTCTACGCGAGGGCCAAATTGCTGGGGGGATTTCGAGCATGCAGAGTGCTTCGTCGCAGGCCCTTGAGGTGGCAAACGTGGGGTTGGATCTCGACGCTCAGGCTTGCCTAGGAGGACTCGTTGCGCAACGCGATCGACGACACGATCGTTGGCTGTTAGCAATGAGCGAGCCACAAGGCCAGCCTGGGCACACCTGCTGCAAAGGCCTCATCGGTGGGAAAAATGTGGGCAACAAAGCGAGAATAATCGTGGGATAATGAGCTGGGATGTGGCTAGATAAGCTCGATGGTGTGGGCGGCGAAGCTAACGATGATGCATGCTACGTGAGGGCCAAATCGTTGGGGGCATTTCGACCATCCAGAGTGCTTCGTCGCAGGCCCTCGAGGCGGCAGATGTGGGGTTGGATCCCGACGCTCAGGCTTGCCTAGGCAGACTCATTGCGCAGCGCGATCGGCGACACGATCGTCGACCGTTAGCAATGAGCGAGCCACACAGCCAGCCTGAGCAAGGCGTGACACCACTGCTGCCAAGGCCTTATCGGTGGGAAAAATGTGGGCAACAAAACGAGAGATATTGTGGGATAATGAGCTGGGATGTGGCTAGACAAACTCGATGGTATGGGTGGCGAAGCTAACGATGATGCATTCTACGCGAGGGCCAAATTGCTTGGGGGATTTCGAGCATGCAGAGTGCTTCGTCGCAGGCCTTCGAGGTGGTGGACGTGGGGCTGGATCCCAACTTTCAGGCTTACCTAGGCGGACTCGTTGCACAGCGCGATCGATGACACGATCGTCGGCCATAGCAACGAGCGAGCCACACGGCCTGCCTGGGCACCCCTTCTGCCAAGGCCTCATCGGTGGGAAAAACGTGGGCAACTAAGCGAGAATAATCGTGGGATAATGAGCTGGGATATGGCTAGACAAGCTCGATGGTATGGGCAGCGACGCTAAATGATGCATGCTACGTGACGGCCAAATCGTGGGGTGGATTTCGAGCACGCGGAGTGCTTCATCGCAGGCCCTCGAGGTGGCAGACATGGGGTTGGATCTCGACTCTTAGGCTTGCCTGGGCTGACTCGTTGCGCAGCGCAATCGACGACACGATCATCGGCCGTTAGCAACGAGTAACCCACACGGCCAGCCTTGGCACCCCTGCTTCCAAGGCCTCATCGGTGGGAAAAACATGGGCAACAAAGCAAGAATAATCGTGGGAAAATGAGCTGGGGTGTGGCTAGACAAGCTCGATGGTGTGGGCGGCGAAGCTAACGATGATGCATGCTACGTGAGGGCCAAATCATTGGGGGCATTTGGAGCTTGCGGAGTGCTTTGTTGCAAGCCATCGAGGTGGTAGACGTGCAGTTGGATCTCGACGCTCATGCTTGCCTAGGCGGACTTGTTGCCCAGCACGATTGGGGGCCCGATCGTCGGCCGTTAGCAACGAGCGAGCCACACAGCCAGCCTGGGCACCCCTTCTGCCAAGGCCTCATCGGTTGGAAAAACGTGGGCAACTAAGCGAGAATAATCGTGGGATAATGAGTTGGGATATGGCTAGACAAGCTCGATGGTATGGGCAGCGACGCTAACGATGATGCATGCTACGTGAGGGCCAAATCGTTGGGTGGATTTCGAGCATGCGGAGTGCTTCATCGCAGGCCCTCGAGGTGGCAGACATGGGGTTGGATCTCGACTCTCAGGCTTGCCTAGGCGGACTCATTGCGCAGCGCAATCGACGACACGATCGTCGGCCGTTAGCAACGAGTAACCCACACGGCCAGCCTTGGCACCCCTGCTGCGAAGGCCTCATCGGTGGGAAAAACATGGGCAACAAAGCGAAAATAATCGTGGGATAATGAGCTGGGATGTGGCTAGACAAGCTCGATGGTGTGGGCGACGAAGCTAACGATGATGCATGCTACGTGAGGGCCAAATCATTGGGGGGATTTCGAGCTTGCAGAGTGCTTCATTGCAAGCCATCGAGGCGATAGACGTGCGGTTGGATCTCGACGCTCATGCTTGCCTAGGCGGACTCGTTGCCCAGCGCGATCGACGACCCGATCGTCGGCCGTTAGCAACGAGCGAGCCACACGGCCAGCCTGGGCAAGGTGTGACACCCCTACTGCCAAAGCCTCATCGGTGGGAAAAACGTGGGCAACGAAACGAGAGAAATTGTGGGATAATAAGCTGGGATGTGGCTAGACATGCTCAATGGTGTGGGTGGCGAAGCTAACGATGATGCATGCTACGTGAGGGCCAAATCGTTGGGGGGATTTGGAGCATGCAGAGTGCTTCGTCGCAGGCCCTAGAGGTGGCAGACGTGGTGTTGGATCTCGACGCTCAGGCTTGCCTAGGCGGACTCGTTGCGCAACGCGATCGATGACACGATCGTCGGCTGTTAGCAATGAGCGAGCCACAAAGCTAGCCTGGGCACCCCTTCTGCGAAGGCCTCATCGGTGTGAAAAATGTGGGCAACGAAGCGAGAATAATCGTGGGATAATGAGCTGGGATGTGGCTAGATAAGCTTGATGGTGTGGGTGGCGAAGCTAACGATGATGCATGCTACGTGAGGGCCAAATCGTTGGGGGCACTTCGAGCATGCGGAGTGCTTCGTCGCAGGCCCTTGAGGCGGCAATTGTAGGGTTGGATCTCGACACTCAGGCTTGCTTAGGCGGACTCGTTGTGCAACGCGATCGACGACACGATCGTCGACCGTTAGCAACGAGCGAGCCACACGACTAGCCTGGGCAAGGTCTGACACCAATGCTGCCAAGGCCTCATCGGTGGGAAAAACATGGGCAACAAAATGAGAGATATTGTGGGATAATGAGCTGGGATGTGCCTAGACAAACTCGATGGTATGGGCGGCGAACCTAACGATGATGCATTCTATGCGAGGGCCAAATCGTTCGGGGGATTTCGAGCATGCAGAGTGCTTCGTCGCAGGCCTTCGAGGTGGTGGACGCGGGGCTGGATCCCAACTTCTAGGCTTGCCTAGGCAGATTCATTGCGCAACGCGATTGACGACACGATCGTCGGCCGTTAGTAACGAGTGAGCCACACGGCCAGCCATGGCACCCCTTCTGCCAAGGCCTCATCGGTGGGAAAAACGTGGGCAACTAAGCGAGAATAATCGTGGGATAATGAGTAGGGATATGGCTAGACAAGCTCGATGGTGTGGGCGACGAAGCTAACGATGATGCATGCTACGTGACGGCCAAATCGTTGGGGGGATTTCGAGCATGTGGAGTGCTTCGTCGCAGGCCCTTGAGTTGGCAGACATGGGGCTGTATCTTGACTCTCAGGCTTGCCTAGGCGGACTAGTTGTGCAGCGCAATCGATGACATGATCGTCGACCGTTAGCAACGAGTGACCCATACGGCCAGCCTTGGCACCACTGCTGCCAAGGGCTCATCGGTGGGAAAAACACGGGCAGCAAAGCCAGAATAATCGGTGGATAATGAGCTGGGATGTGGCTGGACAAGCTCGATGGTGTGGGCGGCGAAAGCAATGATAATGCATGCTACGTGAGGGCCAAATCATTGGAGAGATTACGAGAATGCGGAGTGTTTCGTCAAAGGCCCTCGAGGCGGCAGTCGTGGGGTTGGATCTCAACGCTTGGGCTTGCCTAGGCGGACGCGTTGCGTAGCGCAATCGACAACACAATCATCGACCGTTAGCAACGAGCGAGCCACACGGCCAGCCTGGGCACCCCTGCTGCCATGGCCTCATCGGTGGAAAAAACATGGGCAACGAAGCGAGAATAATCATGGGATAATGAGCTGGGATTTGGCTAGCCATGCTCGATGGTGTGAGCGGCGAAGCTAACGATGATGCATGCTACGTGAGAGCCAAATCATTGGGCGGATTTTGAGCATGCGGAGTGCTTCGTCGCAGGCCCTCGAGGCTGCATATGTGGGGTTGGATCTCGACGCTCAGGCTTGCTTAGGCAGACTCGTTGCGCGGCGCTATCGACAACACGGTCATCGACCATTAGCAACGAGCGAGCCACACGGCCAGCCTGGACACCTCTGCTGCCAAGGCCTCATCAGTGGAAAAAACGTGGGCAACGAAGCGAGAATAATCATGGGATAATGAGCTGGGATGTGGCTAGACAAGCTCGATTGTGTGTGCGGCAAAGCTAACGATGATGCATGCTACGTGAGGGCCAAATCGTTGGGGGGATTTCAAGCACGCAGAGTGCTTCGTCGCAGGCCCTCAAGGTGGCAGATGTGGGGTTGGATCTCAATGCTCAGGCTTGCCTAGTAGGACTCGTTGCGCAACGTGATCGACAACACGATCGTCGGCTGTTAGCAATAAGCGAGCCACAAAGCTAGCCTGGGTGCCCCTGCTGCGAAGGCCTCACCAGTGAGAAAAATGTGGGCAACGAAGCGAGAATAATCGTGGGATAATGAGCTGGGATGTGGCTAGACAAGCTCGATGGTGTGGGCGGCGAAGCTAACGATGATGCATGTTACGTGACGGCCATATCGTTGGGGGGATTTTGAGCATGCGAAGTGCGTCGTTGCAGGCCCTCGAGGCTGCGTACGTGGGGTGGGATCTCGACGCTCAGGCTTGCCTAGACAGACTTGTTGCGCGGCGCAATCAACAACACGATCGTCGGCCGTTAGCAACGAGCGAGCCACACAGCAAGCCTAGGCACCCCTGCTGCCAAGGCCTCATCGGTTGAAAAAACGTGGGCAACGAAGTGAGAATAATCATGGGATAATGAGCTGGGATGTGGCTAGACAAGCTCGATGGTGTGAGCGGCGAAGCTAACGATGATGCATGCTACGTGAGGGCCAAATCGTTGGGGGCATTTCGAGCATGCGGAGTGCTTCATCGCTGGCCCTCGAGGCGGCAGATGTGGGGTTGGATCCCGATGCTCAGGCTTGCCTAGGCGGACTTGTTGCACAGCGCGATCAGGGACACGATCGTCGACCGTTAGAAACGAGCGAGCCACACGGCTAGCCTAGGCAAGGCGTGACACCACTGTTGCCAAGGCCTCATTGGTGGGAAAAATGTGGGCAACGAAACGAGAGATATTGTGCGATAGTGAGCTAGGATGTGGCTAGACAAACTCGATGGTATGGACGGCGAACCTAACGATGATGCATTCGACGCGAAGGCCAAATCGTTAGAGGGATTTCGAGCATGCAGAGTGCTTCATCGCAGGCCTTCGAGGTGGTGGACGCAGGGCTGGATCCCAACTTCTAGGCTTGCCTAGGCGGACTCGTTGCGCAACACGATCGACGACATGATTGCCGGCCGTTAGCAACGAGCGAGCCACACGGCCAGCCGTGGCACCCCTTCTGCCAAGGCCTCATCGGTGGGAAAAACATGGGCAACTAAGCGAGAATAATCGTGGGATAATGAGCTGGGATATGGCTAGATAAGCTCGATGTTGTGGGCGGCAAAGCTAACGATGATGCATTCTACGTGATGGCCAAATCGTTGGGGGGATTTCGAGTATGCGGAGTGCTTCGTTGCAGGCCCTCGAGGCTGCATACGTGGGGTTGGATCTTGACGCTCAGGCTTACCTAGGCAGACTTGTTGCGCGGCGCAATCAACAACACGATCGTCGGCCGTTAGCAACAAGCGAGCCACACGGCCAGCCTGGGCACCCCTACAGTCAAGGCCTCATCGGTGGAAAAAAACGTGGGCAACGAAGCGAGAATAATCATGGGATCATGAGCTGGGATGTGGGTAGACAAGCTCAATGGTGTGTGTGGCAAAGCTAACGATGATGCATGCTACGTGACGGCCAAATCATTGGGGGGATTTCGAGCATGTGGAGTGCTTCGTCGCAGGCCCTCGAGGCTGCATACGTTGGGTTGGATCTCGAGGCTTAGGCTTGCCTAGGCAGACTCGTTGCGCGGCGCAATTGACAACATGATCGTCGACCGTTAGCAATGAGCGAGCCACACGGCCAGCCTGGGCACTCCTGCTGCCAAGGCCTCTTCGGTGGAAAAAATGTGGGCAACGAAGCGAGAATAATCGTGGGATAATGAGCAGGGATATGCCTAGACAAGCTCGATGGTGTGGGCGGCGAAGCTAACAATGATGCATGCCACGTGAGGCCAAATCGTTGGGGGGATGTCGAGCATGCAGAGTCCTTCGTCACAGGCCCTCGAGGTGGCAGACGTGGGGTTGGATCTCGACACTCAGGCTTGCCTTGGCGGACTCATTGCGCAACGCAATCAGCGACACGATCGTCGACTGTTAGCAATAAGCGAGCCACACAACCAGCCTGGGCAAGGCGTGACACCACTGCTGCCAAGGCCTCATCAGTGCGAAAAACGTGGGCAACGAAACGAGAGATATTGTGGGATAATGAGCTGGGATGTGGCTAGACAAACTCGATGGTATGGGCAGCGAACCTAAGGATGATGCATTTTACGCGAGGGCCACATCGTTAGGGGGATTTTGAGCATGCAGAGTGCTTTGTCGCAGGCCTTCGAGGTGGTGGACGTGGGGCTGGATCCCAACTTCTAGGCTTGCCTAGGCAGACTCGTTGCGCAACGCGATCATCCACATGATCGTCGGCCGTTAGCAACGAGAGAGCCACACAGCCAGCCATGGCACCCCTTCTCCCAAGGCCTCATCGGTGGGAAAAACGTGGGCAACTAAGCGAGAATAATCGTGGGATAATGAGCTGGGATATGGCTAGACAAGCACAATGGTGTGGGCGGCGAAGCTAACGATGATGCATGCTATGTGACCGCCAAATCGATGGAGGGATTTCGAGCATGCGGAGTGCTTCATCGCAGGCCTTCAAGGCTGCATACGTGGGGTTGGATCTCAACGCTCAGGCTTACCAAGGCAGACTTGTTGCGCAGCACAATCGATAACACGATCGTCGGCCCTTAGCAACGAGCGAGCCACACGGCCAGCCTGGGCACCCCTGCTGCCAAGGCCTCATCGGTGGAAAAAATGTGGGCAACGAAGCGAGAATAATCATGGGATAATGTGCTGGGATGTAGCTAGACAAGCTCCATGGTGTGAGCGGCGAAGCTAACGATGAGGCATGCTACGTGAGGGCCAAATCATTGGGGGGATTTTGAGCATGCGGAGTGCTTCGTCGCAGGCCCTCGAGGTGGCAGACGTGGGGTTGGATCTAGACGCTCAGGCTTGCCTAGGCAGACTCGTTGCGTAACGCAATGGACGACACGATCATCGGTTGTTAGCAATGAGCGAGCCACAAAGCTAGCCTGGGCACCCCTGCTGCGAAGTCCTCATCGGTGGGAAAAATGTAGGCAAAGAAGCGAGAATAATCGTGGGGTAATGAGCTGGGATGTGGCTAGATAAGCTCAATGGTGTGGGCAACAAAGCTAACGATGATGCATGCTACATGAGGGCCAAATCGTTGGGGGTATTTCGAGCTTGCGGAGTGCTTCGTCGCTGGCCCTCGAGGCGGCTGATATGGGGGTGGATCCCGATGCTCAGGCTTGGCTAGGCGGACTTGTTGCGCTGCGCGATCAGCAACACGATCGTCGACCGTTAGCAACGAGCGAGCCACACGGCCAGCCTGGGCAAGGCGTGACACCACTGCTGCCAAGGCCTCATCGGTGCGAAAAACGTGGGCAACAAAATGAGAGATATTGTGGGATAATGAGCTGGGAAGTGGCTAGACAAACTCGATGGTATGGGCGGCGAACCTGAGGATGATGCATTCTACGCAAGGGCCAAATCGTTGGGGGGATTTTGAGCATGCAGAGTGCTTTGTCGCAGGCCTTCGAGGTGGTGGACGCAAGGCTGGATCCCAACTTCTAGGCTTGCCTAGGCGGACTCGTTGCTCAACGCGATCGACGACACAATCGTTGGCCGTTAGCAACAAGAGAGACACACGGCCAGACATGGCACCCCTTCTGCCAAGGCCTCATCGGTGTGAAAAAGATGGGCAACTAAGCGAGAATAATGGTGGGATAATGAGCTGGGATATGGCTAGATAAGCTCGATGGTGTGGGCGACGAAGCTAACGATGATGCATTCTACGTGACGGCCAAATCGTTGGGGGGATTTCGAGCATGCGGAGTGCTTCGTTGCAGGCCCTCGAGGCTACATACGTGGGGTTGGATCTCGACGCTCAGGCTTGCCTAGGCAGACTTGTTGCTTGCCGCAATCCACAACACGATCGTCAGCCGTTAGCAACAAGCGAGCCACACGGCTAGCCTGGGCACCCCTGCAGTCAAGGCCTCATCGGTGGAAAAAAACGTGGGCAACAAAGCGAGAATAATCATGGGATAATGAGCTGGGATGTGGCTAGACAAGCTCAATGGCGTGTGTGGCAAAGCTAACGATGATGCATGCTACGTGACGACCAAATCATTGGGGGGATTTCGAGCATGCGGAGTGCTTCGTCGCAGGCCCTCGAGGCTGCATACGTTGGGTAGGATCTCGACGCTCAGGCTTGCCTAGGCAAACTCGTTGCGCGGCGCAATTGACAACACGATCGTCGACCGTTAGCAACGAGCGAGCCACACGGCCAGCCTGGGCACTCTTGCTGCCAAGGCCTCTTCGGTGGAAAAAACGTGGGCAACAAAGCGAGAATGATCGTGGGATAATGAGCTGGGATGTGCCTAGACAAGCTCGATGGTGTGAGCGGCGAAGCTAACAATGATGCATGCCACGTGAGGCCAAATAGTTGGGGGGATGTCGAGCATGCAGAGTGCTTCGTCGCAGGCCCTCGAGGTCGCAGACGTGGGGTTGGTTCTCGACGCTCAGGTTTGCCTAGGCGGACTCGTTGCGCAACGCAATCAGTGACACGATCGTCGACTGTTAGAAATGAGCGAGCCACACGGCCAGCCTGGGCACCCTTGCTGCCAAGGCCTCATCGGTGGAAAAAACGTGGGCAACGAAGTGAGAATATTCATGGGATAATGAGCTGGGATGTGGCTAGACAAGCACGATGTTGTGGGCGACGAAGCTAACGATGATGCATGCTACGTGACGGCCAAATCAATGGAGGGATTTCGAGCATGCGAAGTGCTTCGTCGCAGGCCCTCAAGGCTGCATACGTGGGGTTGGATCTCGACGCTCGGGCTTGCCTACGCAGACTTGTTGCGCGGCGCAATCAACAACACGATCGTCGGCCATTAGCAACGAGCGAGCCACACGGCAAGCTTGGGCACCCTTGCTGCCAAGGCCTCATCGGTTGAAAAAACGTGGGCAACGAAGCGAGAATAATGATGGGATAATGTGCTGGGATGTGGCTAGACAAACTCAATGGTGTGTGTGGCAAAGCTAACGATGATGCATGCTACGTGACGGCCAAATCATTAGGGGGATTTCGAGCTTGCAGAGTGTTTCGTTGCAGGCCCTCGAGGCTGCATACGTTGGGTTGGATCTCGACGCTCAGGCTTGCCTAAGCAGACTCGTTGCGCGGCGCAATCGACAACACGATCGTCGACCGTTAGCAACGAGCGAGCCACACGGCCAGCCTAGGCACTCCTGCTGCCAAGGCTTCTTCGGTGGAAAAAACATGGGCAACGAAGTGACAATAATCGTGGGATAATGAGCTGGGATGAGCCTAGACAAGCTCGATGGTGTAGGCGACGAAGCTAACAATGATGCATGCCCCGTGAGGCCAAATCGTTGGGGGGATGTCGAGCATGCAGAGTGCTTCGTCGTAGGCCCTCGAGGTGGCAGACGTGGGGTTGGATCTCGACGCTCAGGTTTGCCTAGGTGGACTCATTGCGCAACGCAATCTGCGACACGATCGTCGACTGTTAGCAATGAGCGAGCCACACGGCCAGCTTGGGCACCCCTGCTGCCAAGGCCTCATCGGTGGAAAAAACGTGGGCAATGAAGTGAGAATAATCATGGGATAATGAGCTGGGATGTGGCTAGACAAGCACGATGGTGTGGGCGGCGAAGCTAACGATGATGCATGCTACGTGACGGCCAAATCGATGGAGGGATTTCGAGCATGCGGAGTGCTTCGTCGCAGGCCCTCAAGGCTGCATACGTGGGGTTGGATCTCGACGCTCAGGCTTGCCTAGGCAGACTTGTTGTGCAGCGCAATCGATAACACGATCGTTGGCCGTTAGCAACGAGTGAGCCACACGGCCAGCCTGGGCACCCATGCTGCCAAGGCATAATCGGTGGAAAAAATGTGGGCAACGACGCGAGAATAATCATGGGATAATGTGCTGGGATGTGGCTAGACAAGCTCGATGGTGTGAGCGGCGAAGCTAACGATGATGCATGCTATGTGAGGGCCAAATCATTGGGGGGATTTTGAGCATGTGGAGTGCTTCGTCGCAGGCCCTCGAGGCTGCATACGTTGGGTTGGATCTCGACGCTCAGGCTTGCCTAGGCAGACTCATTGCGCGGCGCAATCGACAACATGATCGTCGAACGTTAGCAACGAGCGAGCCACACGGCCAGCCTGGGCACTCCTGCTGCCAAGGCTTTATCTGTGGAAAAAATGTGGGCAGCGAAGCGAGAATAATCGTGGGATAATGAGCTGGGATGTGGCTAGACAAGCTCGATGGTGTGGGCGGTGAAGCTAACGATGATGCATGCCATGTGAGGGCCAAATCGTTGGGGGGATGTCGAGCATGCAGACGTGGGGTTGGATCTCGACGCTCAGGCTTGCCTAGGCAGACTCATTGCTCAACGCAATGGACGACTTGATCATCTGCTGTTAGCGATGAGCAAGCCACAAAGCTAGCCTGGGCACCCCTGCTGCGAAGGCCTCATCGGTGGGAAAAATGTGGGCAAAGAAGCGAGAATAATCGTGGGGTAATGAGCTGGGATGTGGCTAGATAAGCTCAATGGTGTGGGTGGCGAAGCTAACGATGATGCATGCTACATGAGGGCCAAATCGTTGGGGGCATTTCGAGCATGCGGAGTGCTTCGTCGCTGGCCCTCGAGGCGGCAGATGTGGGGGTGGATCCCGATGCTCAGGCTTGTCTAGGCGGACTTGTTGCGCAGCGCGATCAGCGACACGATTGTCGACTGTTAGCAACGAGCGAGCCACACGGCCAGCCTGGGCAAGGCGTGAGACCACTGCTGCCAAGGCCTCATCGGTGGGAAAAACATGGGCAATGAAACGAGAGATATTGTGGGATAATGAGCTGGGAAGTGGCTAGACAAACTCGATGGTATGGGCGGCGAACCTAAGGATGATGCATTCTACGCGAGGGCCAAATCGTTGGGGGGATTTTGAGCATGTAGTGTGCTTTGTCGCAGGCCTTCGAGGTGGTGGACACTGGGCTGAATCCCAACTTCTAGGCTTGCCTAGGCAGACTCGTTGCGCAACGCGATCGACGACACGATCGTCGGCCGTTAGCAACAAGAGAGACACACGGCCAGCCATGGCACCCCATCTGCCAAGGCCTCATCGGTGGGAAAAACGTGGGCAACTAAGCGAGAATAATCGTGGGATAATGAGCTGGGATATTGCTAGACAAGCACGATGGTGTGGGCGGCGAAGCTAACGATGATGCATGCTACGTGACGGCCAAATCGATGGGGGGATTTCGAGCATGCGGAGTGCTTCATCGAAGACCCTCGAGGCTGCATACGTGGGGTTGGATCTCGACACTCAGGCTTGCCTAGGCAGACTTGTTGCGCAGCGCAATCGACAACACGATCGTTGGCCGTTAGCAACGAGCGAGCCACACGGCCAGCCTGGGCACCCCTGCTGCCATGGCCTCATCGGTGGACAAAACGTGGGCAACGAAGTGAGAATAATCGTGAGATAATGAGCTGGGATGTGGCTAGACAAGCTCGATGGTGTGGGCGGCGAAGCTAAGGATGATGCATGCTGCGTGAGGGCCAAATCGTTGGGGGGATTTCGAGCATGAGGAGCGCTTCATCGCAGGCCCTCGAGGTGACAGACATGGGGTTGGATCTCGACGCTCAGGCTTGCCTAGGCAGACTTGTTGCGCATCGCGATCGATGACCCGATCGTCGGCCGTTAGCAATGAGCGGGCCACACGGCCATCTTGGGCAAGGCGTGACACCCTTGCTGCCAAAGTCTCATCGGTGGGAAAAACATGGGCAACGAAACGAGAGAAATTGTGGGATAATAAGCTGGGAAGTGGCTAGACAAGCTCGATGGTGTGGGCGACGAAGCTAACGATGATGCATGCTACGTGAGGGCCAAATCGTTGGGGGGATTTCGAGCATGCAAAGTGCTTCGTCGCAGGCCATCGAGGCGGCAGACGTGGGTTGGATCTAGAGCTCAGGCTTGCGTAGGCGGACTCGTTACGCAGCACGATCGACGACACGATCATCAGCTGTTAGCAATGAGCGACCCACACGACAAGCCTTGGCACCCTTGCTGCCAAGGCCTCATCGGTGGGAAAAACATGGGCAACAAAGCGACAATAATCGGTGCATAATGAGCTAAGATGTGGCTAGGCAAGCTCGATGGTGTGGATGGCGAAGGTAACGATGATGCATGCTACGTGAGGGCCAAATCGTTGGGGGGATTACGAGCATGCGGAGTGCTTCGTCGCCTGACCTCGAGGCGACAGTCGTGGGGTTGGATCTCGATCCTCGGGCTTGCCTAGGTGGACTCATTGCGCAGCGCAATCGACAACACGATCGTCGCCTGTTAGCGACGAGCGAGCCACACGGCCAGCCTGGGCACCCATGCTGCCAAGGCCTCATCGATGGAAAAAACGTGGGCAACGAAGCGAGAATAATCATGGGATAATGAGCTGGGATGTGGCTAGCCAAGCTCGATGGTGTGGGCGGCGAAGCTAACGATGATGCATGCTACGTGAGGGCCAAATCGTTGGGGGGATTTCGAGCATGCGGAGTGCTTCGTCGCAGGACCTCGAGGCGACAGTCGTGGGGTTGGATCTCGATCCTCGGGCTTGCCTAGGTGGACTCATTGCGCAGCGCAATCGACAACACGATCGTCGCCTGTTAGCGACGAGCGAGCCACACGGCCAGCCTGGGCACCCATGCTGCCAAGGCCTCATCGATGGAAAAAACGTGGGCAACGAAGCGAGAATAATCATGGGATAATGAGCTGGGATGTGGCTAGCCAAGCTCGATGGTGTGGGCGGCGAAGCTAACGATGATGCATGCTACGTGAGGGCCAAATCGTTGGGGGGATTTCGAGCATGCGGAGTGCTTCGTCGCAGGCCCTCGAGGCAGCAGACGTGGGGTTAGATCTCGACACTCACGCTTGCCTAGGCGGACTCGTTGCGCATCGCGATCGATGACCCGATCGTCGACCGTTAGCAACGAGCGAGCCACACGGCCAGCCTGGGCAAGGCGTGACACCCCTGCTTCCAAAGCCTCATCGGTGGGAAAAACGTGGGCAATGAAACGACAGATATTATGGGATAATGAGCTGGGATGTGGCTAGACAAACTCGATGGTATGGGCGGCGAAGCTAACGATGATACATTCTACGCGAAGGCCAAATCACTGGCGGTATTTGGACCATTTAGAGTGCTTCGTCGCAGGCCTTCGATGTGATGGATGCGGGGCTGGATCCCAACTTCTAGGCTTGCCTAGGCGGACTCATTGCGTAGCGCGATCGACGACACGATCGTCGGCCGTAAGCAATGAGCGAGACACATGAACAACCTGGGCACCCCTGCTGCCAAGGCCTCATCGGTGGGAAAAACGTGGGCAAAGAAGCGAGAATAATCATGGGATAATGAGCTGGGATGTGGCTAGACAAGCTCGATGGTGCAGGCGACGAAGCTAACAATGATGCATGCTACGTGAGGGCAAAATCGTTGGGGGGATTTCGAGCATGCGGAGTGCTTCGTCGTAGGCCCTCGAGGCAGTAGACGTGCGATTGGATCTCGACGCTCAGGCTTGCTTAGGCGGACTCATTGCCCAGCGCGATCGGCGACCTGATCGTCGACCGTTAGCAACGAGCGAGCCACACGGCCAGCCTCGGCACCCCTGCTGCCAAGGCCTCATCGGTGGGCAAAACGTGGGCAACGAAGCGAGAATAATCATGGCATAATGAGCTAGGATGTGGCTAGACAAGCTCGGTGGTGTAGGCGGCCAAGCTAACGATGATGCATGCTACGTGAAGGCCAAATCGTTGGGGGGATTTTAAGCATGCGGAGTGCTTCGTTGCAGGGCCTCGAGGCGCTGGACACGGGGTTGGATCTCGACGCTCAGGCTTTACTAAGCGGTCTCGTTGCGCAGCGCGATCAACGACACGATCGTCGGCCGTTAGCAACGAGCGAGCCACACGGCCAGCCCTGGCACCCCTGCTGCCAAGTCCTCATCGGTGGGAAAAACATGGGCAACAAAGTGAGAATAATCGTGGGATAATGAGCTGGGATGTGGCTAGACAAGCTCGATGGTATGGGCTGCAAAGTTAACGATGATGCATGCTACGTGAGGGCCAAATTGTTGGGGGGATTATGAGCATGCGGAGCGCTTCGTCGCAGGCCCTCGAGGCGACAGAGGTGGGGGGATCTCGATGCTCGGGCTTGCTTAGGCGGACTTGTTGCGCGGCGCAATCGACAACACGATGGTGTGGGCGGCGAACCTAACGATGATGCATTCTACGCGAGGGCCAAATCGTTGGGGGGATTTCGAGCATGTAGAGTGCTTCGTCGTAGGCCTTCGAGGTGGTGGACGCGGGGCTGGATCCCAACTTCTAGGCTTCCCTAGGCGGACACGTTGCGCAATGCGATCGACGACACGATCGTCGACCGTTAGCAATGAGTGAGCCACACGGCCGGCCATGGCACCCCTTCTGCCAAGGCCTCATCGGTGGGAAAAATGTGGGCAACTAAGCGAGAATAATCGTGGGATAATGAGCTGGGATATGGCTAGACAAGATCGAGGGTGTGGGCGGCGAAGCTAACGATGATGCATGCTACGTGACGGCCAAATCGATGAGGGGATTTCGAGCATGCGGAGTGCTTCATCGCAGGCCCTCGAGGCTGCATACGTGGAGTTGGATCTCGACGCTCAGGTTTGCCTAGGCACACTTGTTGCGCATCGCGATCAATGACCCAATTGTTGGCCGTTAGCAACGAGCGAGCCACATGGCCAGCCTGGGCAAGGCGTGACACCCCTGCTGCCAAAGTCTCATCGGTGGGAAAAACATGGGCAACGAAACGAGAGAAATTGTGGGATAATAAGCTAGGATGTGGCTAGACAAGCTCGATGGTGTCAGCGGCGAAGCTAACGATGATGCATGCTACGTGAGGGCAAAATCGTTGGGGGGATTTCGAGCATGCGGAGTGCTTCATCGCAGGCCCTCGAGGCTGCATACGTGGGGTTGGATCTCGACGCTCAGGCTTGCCAAGGCAGACTCATTGCGTGACGCAATCCACAACACGATCGTCGACCGTTAGCAATGAGTGAGCCACACGGCCAGCCTGGGCACCCCTGCTGCCAAGGCCTCATCGGTGGAAAAAACGTGGGCAACGAATCAAGAATAATCATGGGATAATGAGCTGAGATGTGCCTAGACAAGCTCAATGGTGTGAGCGGCGAAGCTAACGATGATGCACGCTACGTGAGGGCCAAATCATTGGGGGGATTTCGAGCATGCGGAGTGCTTCGTCGCAGGCCCTCGAGGCAACATATGTGGGGTTGGATCTCGACGCTCTGGCTGGCCTAAGTAGACTTGTTGCCCATCGCGATCGATGACCCGATCGTCGGCCCTTAGCAACGAGTGAACCACACGGCCAGCCTGGGCACCCCCGCTGCCAAGGCCTCATTGGTGGAAAAAACGTGGGCAACGAAGCGAGAATAATCGTGGGATAATGAGCTGGGATGTGGCTAGACAAGCTCGATTGTGTGGGCGGTGAAGCAAACGTTTAAGCATGCTACGTGGGGACAAAATCGTTGGGGGGATTTCGAGCATGCAGAGTGCTTCATCGCAGGCCCTCGAGGTGGCAGACGATGGGTTGGATCACGACGCTCAGGCTGTCCTAGGCAGACTTGTTGGGCATCGCGATCGATGACCCGAACGTCGGCCGTTAGCAACGAGTGAGCCACACGGCCAGCCTGGGCACCCCAGCTGCCAAGGCCTCATCGGTGGAAAAAACGTGGGCAACGGAGCGAGAATAATCGTGGGATAATGAGCTGGGATATGGCTAGACAAGCTCGATGGTGTGAGTGGCCAAATCATTGGGGGGATTTCGAGCATGCGGAGTGCTTCATCGCAGGCCTTCGAGGCTGCATACGTGGGGTTGGATCTCGACACTCAGGCTTGCCAAGGTAGACTCGTTGCCTGACGCAACCCACAACACGATCGTCGATCGTTAGCAATCAGCGAGCCATACGGCCAGCCTAGGCACCCCTGCTGCCAAGGCCTCATCGATGGAAAAAAGGTGGGCAACGAAGCGAGAATAATCGTGGGATAATGAGCTGGGATGTGGCTAGACAAGCTCAATGGTGTGAGCGGCGCAGCTAACGATGATGCACGCTACGTGAGGGCCAAATCATTGGGGGGATTTCGAGCATGCGGAGTGCTTCGTCGCAGGCCCTCGAGGCTGCATACGTGGGGTTGGATCTCGACGCTCAGGCTTGCCAAGGCAGACTCGTTGCGCGGCTCAATCCACAACACGATCGTCGACCGTTAGCAACGACCGAGCCACACGGCCAGCCTGGGCACCCCTGCTGCCAAGGCCTCATCGGTGGAAAAAACGTGGGCAATGAAGCGAGAATAATCCTGGGATAATGAGCTGGTATGTGGCTAGACAAGCTCGACAGTGTGTGCGGCGAAGCTAACGATGATGCATGCTACGTGAGGGCCAAATCATTTGGGGGATTTCGAGCATGCGGAGTGCTTCGTCGTAGGCCCTCGAGATTGCATACGTGGGGTTGGATCTCGATGCTCAGGCTTGCCTAGGCAGACTCATTGCGCGGTGCAATCGACAACACGATCATCAACCGTTAGCAACGAGCGAGCCACACAGCCGGCCTGGGCACCCCTGCTGCCAAGGCCTCATCGGTGGAAAAAACATGGGCAACGAAGCGAGAATAATCATGGGATAATGAGCTGGGATGTGGCTAGACAAGCTCAATGGTGTGGGCGACGAAGCTAACGATGATGCATGCCACGTGAGGGCCAAATCGTTTGGGTGGATTTTGAGCATGCGGAATGCTTCGTCGCAAGCCCTCGAGGCTGCATACGTTGGGTTGGATCTCGACGCTCAGGCTTGCCTAGGCAGACTCGTTGCGTGGCGCAATCGACAACACGATCGTCGACCATTAGCAGCGAGCGCGCCACACAGCCAGCTGGGGCACCATTGCTGCCAAGGCCTCATCGGTGGAAAAAACGTGGGCAACGAAGCGAGAATAATCGTGGGATAATGAGCTGGGATGTGGCTAGACAAGCTCGATGGTGTGGGCGGCGAAGCTAACGTTGAAGCATGCTACGTGGGGACAAAATCGTTGGGGGGATTTCGAGCATGCAGAGTGCTTCATCGCAGGCCCTCGAGGTAGCAGACGTTGGGTTGAATCTCGACGCTCAGGCTGTCCTAGGCAGACTTGTTGCGCATCGCGATCGATGACCCGATCGTCGGCCGTTGGCAACGAGTGAGCCACACGGCCAGCCTGGGTACCCCTGCTGCCAAGGCCTCATCGGTGGAAAAAACGTGGGCAACGAAGCGAGAATAATCATGGGATAATGAGCTGGGATGTGGCTAGACAAGCTCGATGGTGTGGGCGGCGAAGCTAACGTTGAAGCATGCTACGTGGGGACAAAATCGTTGGGGGGATTTCGAGCATGCAGAGTGCTTCATCGTAGGCCCTCGAGGTGGCAGACGTTGGGTTGGATCTCGACGCTCAGGCTGTCCTAGGGAGACTTGTTGCGCATCACGATCAATGACCCGATCGTCGGCCGTTAGCAATGAGTCAGCCACACGGCCAGCCTGGGCACCCCTGCTGCCAAGGCCTCATCGGTGGAAAAAACGTGGGCAACGAAGCGAGAATAATCGTGGGATAATGAGCTGGGATGTGGCTAGACAAGCTCCATGGTGTGAGCGGCGAAGCTAACGATGATGCACGCTACGTGAGGGCCAAATCATTGGGGGGATTTCGAGCATGCGGAGTGCTTCGTCGCAGGCCCTCAAGGCTGCATACGTGGGGTTAGATCTCGACGCTCAAGCTTGCCAAGGCAGACTCATTACATGGCTCAATCCACAACACGATCGTCGACTGTTAGCAACGAGCGAGCCACACGGCCAGCCTGGGCACCCCTGCTGCCAAGGCCTTATCGGTGGAAAAAACGTTGGCAACGAAGTGAGAATAATCATGGGATAATGAGCTGGGATGTGGCTAGACAAGCTCGACAGTGTGTGCGGCGAAGCTAACGATGATGCATGCTACGTGAGGGCCAAATCATTTGGGGGATTTTGAGCATGCGGAGTGCTTCGTCGTAGGCCCTCGAGGTTGCATACATGGGGTTGGATCTCGATGCTCAGGCTTGCCTAGGCAGACTCATTGCGCGGCGCAATCGACAATAGGATCATCAACCGTTAGCAACGAGCGAGCCACACGGCCGGCCTAGGCACCCCTGCTGCCAAGGCCTCATCGGTGGAAAAAACATGGGCAACGAAGCCAGAATAATCATGGGATGATGAGCTAGGATGTGGCTAGACAAGCTCAATGGTGTGGGCGACGAAGCTAACGATGATGCATGCCACGTGAGGGCCAAATCGTTGGGGGGATTTTGAGCATGCGGAATGCTTCGGCGCAAGCCCTCGAGGCTGCATACGTTGGGTTGGATCTCGACACTCAGGCTTGCCTAGGCAGACTCGTTGCGCGGCGCAATCGACAACACGATCGTCGACCATTAGCAGCGAGCGCGCCACACAGCCAGCCTGCGCACCCTTGCTGCCAAGGCCTCATCAATGGAAAAAACGTGGGCAACGAAGAGAGAATAATCGAGGGATAATGAGCTGGGATGTGGCTAGACAAGCTCGATGGTGTGGGCGGCGAAGCTAACGTTGAAGCATGCTACGTGGGGACAAAATCGTTGGGGGGATTTCGAGCATGCAGAGTGCTTCATCGCAGGCCCTCGAGGTGGCAGACGTTGGGTTGGATCTCGATGCTCAGGCTGTCCTAGGCAGACTTGTTGCGCATCGCGATAGATGACCCGATCGTCGGCCGTTAGCAACGAGTGAGCCACACGGCCAGCCTGGGCACCCCAGCTGCCAAGGCCTCATCGGTGGAAAAAACGTGGGCAACGAAGCGAGAATAATCGTGGGATAATGAGCTGAGATATGGCTAGACAAGCTCAACGGTGTGAGCGGCGAAGCTAACGATGATGCATACTACGTGAGGGCCAAATCATTTGGGGGATTTCGAGCATGCGGAGTGCTTCATCGCAGGCCCTCAAGGCGGCAGAGGAGTCGTTGGATCTCGACGCTCGGGCTTGCTTAGGCGAACTAATTACGCAGCGCAATTTACAACACGATCGTAGGCTATTAGGAATGAGCGAGCCACACGGCCAGCCTGGGCACCCCTTCTGCCAAGGCCTCATCGGTGGAAAAAACATGGGCAACGAAGCGAGAATAATCATGGCATAATGAGCTAGGATGTGGCTAGACAAGCTCAATGGTGTGAGCGGCGAAGCTAACGATGATGCACGCTACGTGAGGGCCAAATCATTGGGGGGATTTCGAGCATGCGGAGTGCTTCGTCGCAGGCCCTCGAGGCAGCATACGTGGGGTTGGATCTCGACGCTCTGGCTGGCCTAGGTAGACTTGTTGCCCATCGCGATCGATGACCCGATCGTCGGCCGTTAGCAACGAGTGGGCCACATGGCCAGCCTGGGCACCCCTGCTGCCAAGGCCTCATCGGTGGAAAAAACGTGGGCAACGAAGCGAGAATAATCGTGGGATAATGAGCTGGGATGTGGCTAGACAAGCTCGACAGTGTGTGCGGCGAAGCTAACGATGATGCATGCTACGTGAGGGCCAAATCGTTGGGGGGATTTTGAGCATGCGGAATGCTTCGTCGCAAGCCCTCGAGGTAGCATACGTTGGGTTGGATCTCGATGCTCAGGCTTTCCTAGGCAGACTCGTTGCGCGGCGCAATCGACAACACGATCGTCGACCGTTAACAGCGAGCGCGCCACACGGCCAGCCTGGGCACCCCTGCTGCTAAGGCCTCATCGGTGGAAAAAACGTGGGCAACGAAGCGAGAATAATCGTGGGATAATGAGCTGGGATGTGGCTAGACAAGCTCGATGGTGTGGGCGACGAAGCTAACGTTGAAGCATGCTACATGGGGACAAAATCGTTGGGGGGATTTCGAGCATGCAGAGTGCTTCATCGCAGGCCCTCGAGGTGGCAGACGTTGGGTTGGATCTCGACGCTCAGGCTGTCCTAGGCAGACTTGTTGCGCATCGCGATCGATGACCCGATCGTTGGCCGTTAGCAACGAGCGAGCCACACGGCAAGCCTGGGCACGCCTGCTGCCAAGGCCTCATCGGTTGAAAAAATGTGGGCAACGAAGTGAGAATAATCATGGGATAATGAGCTGGGATGTGGCTAGACAAGCTCGATGGTGTGAGCGGCGTAGCTAACGATGATGCATGCTACGTGAGGGCCAAATCGTTGGGGGCATTTCGAGCATGCGGAGTGCTTCATCTCTGGCCCTCGAGGCGGCAGATGTGGGGTTGGATCCCGATGCTCAGGCTTGCCTAGGCGGACTTATTACACAGCGCGATCAGGGACACGATCGTCGATCGTTAGCAACGAGCGAGCCACACGGCCAGCCTAGGCAAGGCGTGACACCACTGCTGCCAAGGCCTCATTGGTGGGAAAAACGTGGGCAACGAAACGAGAGATATTGTGCGATAGTGAGCTAGGATGTGGCTAGACAAACTCGATGGCATTGACGGCGAACCTAACGATGATGCATTCGACGCGAAGGCCAAATCTTTAGGGGGATTTCGAGCATGCAGAGTGCTTCATCGCAGGCCTTCGAGGTGGTGGACGCGGGGCTAGATCCAAACTTCTAGGCTTGCCTAGGCGGACACGTTTCGCAACACGATCGACGACACGATTGTCGGCCGTTAGCAACGAGCGAGCCACACGGCCAGCCGTGGCACCCCTTCTGCCAAGGCCTCATCGGTGGGAAAAAGATGGGCAACTAAGCGAGAATAATCATGGGATAATGAGCTGGGATATGGCTAGATAAGCTCGATGTTATGGGCGGCAAAGCTAACGATGATGCATTCTATGTGATGGCCAAATCGTTGGGGGGATTTCGAGTATGCGGAGTGCTTCGTTGCAGGCCCTCGATGCTGCATACGTGGGGTTGGATCTCGACGCTCAGGCTTGCCTAGGCAGACTTGTTGCGCGGCGCAATCAACAACACGATCGTCGGCCGTTAGCAACAAGCGAGCCACACGGCCAGCCTGGGCACCCCTACAGTCAAGGCCTCATCGGTGGAAAAAAACGTGGGCAACGAAGCGAGAATAATCATGGGATCATGAGCTGGGATGTGGCTAGACAAGCTCAATGGTGTGTGTGGCAAAGCTAACGATGATGCATGCTACGTGACGTTCAAATCATTGGAGGGATTTCGAGCATGCGGAGTGCTTCGTCGCAGGCCCTCGAGGCTGCATACGTTGGGTTGGATCTTGAGGCTCAGGCTTGCCTAGGCAGACTCGTTGCGCGGCACAATTGACAACACGATCATCGACCGTTAGCAATGAGCGAGCCACACGGCCAGCCTGGGCACTACTGCTGCCAAGGCCTCTTCGGTGGAAAAAATGTGGGCAATGAAGCGAGAATAATCGTGGGATAATGAGCTGGGATATGCCTAGACAAGCTCGATGGTGTGGGCAGCGAAGCTAACAATGATGCATGCCACGTGAGGCCAAATCGTTGGGGGGATGTCGAGCATGCAGAGTCCTTCGTCGCAGGCCCTCGAGGTGGCAGACGTGGGGTTGGATCTCGACGCTCAGGCTTGCCTAGGCGGACTCATTGCGCAACGCAATCAGCGACACGATCGTCGACTGTTAGCAATGAGCGAGCCACACGACCAGCCTGGGCAAGGCGTGACACCACTGCTGCCAAGGCCTCATCAGTGCGAAAAACGTGGGCAACGAAACGAGAGATATTGTGGGATAATGAGCTGGGATGTGGCTAGACAAACTCGATGGTATGGGCAGCGAACCTAAGGACGATGCATTTTACGCGAGGGCCACATCGTTGGGGGGATTTTGAGCATGCAGAGTGCTTTGTCGCAGGCCTTCGAGGTGGTGGACGTGGGGCTGGATCCCAACTTCTAGGCTTGCCTAGGCGGACTCGTTGCGCAACGCGATCATCCACACGATCGTCGACCGTTAGCAACGAGAGAGCCACACAGCCAGCCATGGCACCCCTTCTCCCATGGCCTCATCGGTGGGAAAAACGTGGGCAACTAAGCGAGAATAATCGTGGGATAATGAGCTGGGATATGGCTAGACAAGCACAATGGTGTGGGCGGCAAAGCTAACGATGATGCATGCTACGTGACCGCCAAATCGATGGAGGGATTTCAAGCATGCGGAGTGCTTCATCGCAGGCCCTCAAGGCTGCATACGTGGGGTTGGATCTCGACGCTCAGGCTTGCCAAGGCAGACTTGTTGCGCAGCACAATCGATAACACGATCGTCGGCCGTTAGCAACGAGCGAGCCACACGGCCAGCCTGGGCACCCCTGCTGCCAAGGCCTCATCGGTGGAAAAAATGTGGGCAACGAAGCGAGAATAATCATGGGATAATGTGCTGGGATGTAGCTAGACAAGCTCGATGGTGTGAGCGGCGAAGCTAACGATGATGCATGCTACGTGAGGGCCAAATCATTGGGGGCAATTTTGAGCATGCGGAGTGCTTCGTCGCAGGCCCTTGAGGTGGCAGACGTGGGGTTGGATCTAGACGCTCAGGCTTGCCTAGGCAGACTCGTTGCGTAACGCAATGGACGACACGATCATCGGCTGTTAGCAATGCGCGAGCCACAAAGCTAGCCTGGGCACCCCTGCTGCGAAGTCCTCATCGGTGGGAAAAATGTAGGCAAAGAAGCGAGAATAATCGTGGGGTAATAAGCAGGGATGTGGCTAGATAAGCTCAATGGTGTGGGCAACGAAGCTAACGATGATGCATGCTACATGAGGGCCAAATCGTTGGGGGTACTTCGAGCATGCGGAGTGCTTCAACGCTGGCCCTCGAGGCGGCTGATGTGGGGGTGGATCCCGATGCTCAGGCTTGCCTAGGCGAACTTGTTGCGCAGCGCGATCAGCGACACGATCGTCGACCGTTAGCAACGAGCAAGCCACACGGCCAGCTTGGGCAAGGCGTGACACCACTGCTGCCAAGGCCTCATCGGTGCGAAAAAAGTGGGCAACAAAACGAGAGATATTGTGGGATAATGAGCTGGGAAGTGGCTAGACAAACTCGATGGTATGGGCGGCGAACCTGAGGATGATGCATTCTACGCAAGGGCCAAATCGTTGGGGGGATTTTGAGCATGCAGAGTGCTTTGTCGCAGGCCTTCGAGGTGGTGGACGCAAGGCTGGATCCCAACTTCTAGGCTTGCCTAGGCGGACTCGTTGCTCAACGCGATCGACAACACGATCGTCGGCCGTTAGCAACAAGAGAGACACACGGCCAGACATGGCACCCCTTCTGTCAAGGCCTCATCGGTGGGAAAAACATGGGCAACTAAGCGAGAATAATCGTGGGATAATGAGCTGGGATATGGCTAGATCAGCTCGATGGTGTGGGCGACGAAGCTAACGATGATGCATTCTACGTGATGGCCAAATCGTTGGGGGGATTTCGAGCATGCGGAGTGCTTCGTTGCAAGCCCTCGAGGCTACATACGTGGGGTTGGATCTCGACGCTCAGGCTTGCCTAGGCAGACTTGTTGCTCGCCGCAATCCACAACACAATCGTCAGCCGTTAGCAACAAGCGAGCCACACGGCTAGCCTGGGCACCCCTGCAGTCAAGGCCTCATCGGTGGAAAAAAACGTGGGCAACAAAGCGAGAATAATCATGGGATAATGAGCTGGGATGTGGCTAGACAAGCTCAATGGCGTGTGTGGCAAAGCTAACGATGATGCATGCTATGTGACGGCCAAATCATTGGGGGGATTTCGAGCATGCGGAGTGTTTCGTTGCAGGCCCTCGAGGCTGCATACGTTGGGTTGGATCTCGACGCTCAGGCTTGCCTAGGTAGACTTGTTGCGCAGCGCAATCGACAACACGATCGTTAGCCGTTAGCAACGAGCGAGCCACACGGCCAGCCTGGGCACCCCTGCTGCCAAGGCCTCATCGGTGGAAAAAACATGGGCAACGAAGTGAGAATAATCGTGGGATAATGAGCTGGGATGTGGCTAGATAAGCTCGATGGTGTGGGCGGCGAAGCTAAGGATGATGCATGCTACGTGAGGGCCAAATCGTTGGGGGGATTTCGAGCATGAGGAGCGCTTCGTCGCTGGCCCTCGAGGTGACAGACATGGGGTTGGATCTCGACGCTCAGGCTTGCCTAGGCAGACTTGTTGCGCATCGCGATCGTCGGCTGTTAGCAATGAGCGGGCCACATGGCCATCCTGGGCAAGGCGTGACACCCCTGCTGCCAAAGTCTCATCGGTGGAAAAAACATGGGCAACGAAACGAGAGAAATTGTGGGATAATAAGCTGGGAAGTGGCTAGACAAGCTCGATGGTGTGGGCGACGAAGCTAACGATGATGCATGCTACGTGAGGGCCAAATCGTTGGGGGGATTTCGAGCATGCAAAGTGCTTCGTCGCAGGCCCTTGAGGCGGCAGACGTGGGTTGGATCTAGAGCTCAGGCTTGCGTAGGTGGACTCATTACGTAGCACGATCGACGACACGATCGTCAGCTGTTAGCAATGAGTGACCCACACGGCAAGCCTTGGCACCCTTGCTGCCAAGGCCTCATCGGTGGAAAAAACATGGGCAACAAAGCGACAATAATCGGTGCATAATGAGCTAAGATGTGGCTAGGCAAGCTCGATGGTGTGGACGGCATAGGTAACGATGATGCATGCTACGTGAGGGCCAAATCGTTGGGGGGATTACGAGCATGCGGAGTGCTTCGTCGCAGGGCCTCGAGGCGCTGGACACGGGGTTGGATCTCGACGCTCAGGCTTTACTAAGCGGACTCGTTGCGCAGTGCGATCAACGACACGATCGTCGGCCATTAGCAACGAGCGAGCCACACGGCCAGCCCTGGCACCCCTGCTGCCAAGTCCTCATCGGTGGGAAAAACATGGGCAACAAAGTGAGAATAATCGTGGGATAATGAGCTGGGATGTGGCTAAATTATTGGGGGGATTATGGGCATGTGGAGCGCTTCGTCGCAGGCCCTCGAGGTGGCAGAGGTGGGGGGATCTCGATGCTCGGGCTTGCTTAGGCGGACTTGTTGCGCGGCGTAATCGACAACACGATGGTATGGGCGGCGAACCTAACGATGATGCATTCTACGCGAGGGCCAAATCGTTGGGGGGATTTCGAGCATGTAGAGTGCTTCGTCGTAGGCCTTCGAGGTGGTGGACGCGGGGTTGGATCCCAACTTCTAGGCTTCCCTAGGCGGACACGTTGCGCAACGCGATCGACGACACGATCATCGACCGTTAGCAATGAGCGAGCCACACGGCCGGCCATGGCACCCCTTCTGCCAAGGCCTCATCGGTGGGAAAAACGTGGGCAACTAAGCGAGAATAATCGTGGGATATGGCCAGACAAGCTCGATGGTGTGGGCGGCGAAGCTAACGATGATGCATGCTACGTGACGGCCAAATCGATGAGGGGATTTCGAGCATGCGGAGTGCTTCATCGCAGGCCCTCGAGGCTGCATACGTGGAGTTGGATCTCGATGCTCAGGTTTGCCTAGGCACACTTGTTGCGCATCGCGATCAATGACCCAATCGTTGGCCGTTAGCAACGAGCGAGCCACATGGCCAGCCTGGGCAAGGCGTGACACCCCTGCTTCCAAAGCCTCATCGGTGGGAAAAACATGGGCAACGAAGCGAGAATAATCGTGGGATAATGAGCTGGGATGTGGCTAGACAAGCTCGATGGTGTGGGCGGTGAAGCAAACGGTGAAGCATGCTACGTGGGGACAAAATCGTTGGGGGGATTTCGAGCATGCAGAGTTCTTCATCGCAGGCCCTCAAGGTGGCAGACGTTGGGTTGGATCTCGACGCTCAGGCTGTGCTAGGCAGACTTGTTGCGCATCGCGATCGATGACTCGATCGTCGGCCGTTAGCAACGAGTGAGCCACACGGCCAGCCTGGGCACCCCAGCTGCCAAGGCCTCATCAGTGGAAAAAACGTGGGCAACGAAGCGAGAATAATCGTGGGATAATGAGCTGGGATATGGCTAGACAAGCTCGATGGTGTGAGTGGCGAAGCTAACGATGATGCATGCTACATGAGGGCCAAATCATTGGGGGGATTTTGAGCATGCGGAGTGCTTCATCGCAGGCCTTCGAGGCTACATACGTGGGGTTGGATCTCGACGCTCAGGCTTGCCAAGGCAGACTCGTTGCCTGACGCAATCCACAACACGATCGTCGACCGTTAGCAATGAGCGAGCCACACGGCCAGCCTGGGCACCTCTACTGCCAAGGCCTCATCGATGAAAAAAACGTGGGCAACGAAGCGAGAATAACCGTGGGATAATGAGCTGGGATGTGGCTAGACAAGCTCAATGGTGTGAGCGGCGAAGCTAACGATAATGCACGCTACGTGAGGGCCAAATCATTGAGGGGATTTCGAGCATGCGGAGTGCTTCGTCGCAGGCCCTCGGGGCTGCATACGTGGGCTTGGATCTCGACGCTCAGGCTTGCCAAGGCAAACTCGTTGCGCGGCTTAATCCACAACACGATCGTCGACCGTTAGCAACGACCAAGCCACACGGCCAGCCTGGGCACCCCTGCTACCAAGGCCTCATCGGTGGAAAAAATGTGGGCAAAGAAGCGAGAATAATCATGGGATAATGAGCTGGGATGTGGCTAGACAAGCTCGACAGTGTGTGCGGCGAAGCTAACGATGATGCATGCTACGTGAGGGCCAAATCATTTGGGGGATTTCGAGCATGCGGAGTGCTTCGTCGTCGGCCCTCGAGGTTGTATACGTGGGGTTGGATCTCGATGCTCAGGCTTGCCTAGGCAGACTCATTGTGCGGTGCAATCGATAACACGATCATCAACCGTTAGCAACGAGCGGGCCACACGGCCGGCCTGGGCACCCCTGCTGCCAAGGCCTCATCGGTGGAAAAAACATGGGCAACGAAGCCAGAATAATCATGGGATAATGAGCTGGGATGTGGCTAGACAAGCTCAATGGTGTGGGCGACGAAGCTAACGATGATGCATGCCACGTGAGGGCCAAATCGTTGGGGGGATTTTGAGCATGCGGAATGCTTTGTCGCAAGCCCTCGAGGCTGCATACGTTGGGTTGGATCTCGACGCTCAGGCTTGCCTAGGCAGACTCGTTGCGTGGCGCAATCGACAACACGATCGTCGACCATTAGCAGCAAGCGCGCCACACAGCCAGCCTAGGAACCCTTGCTGCCAAGGCCTCATCGGTGGAAAAAACGTGGGCAACGAAGCGAGAATAATCGTGGGATAATGAGCTGGGATGTGGCTAGACAAGCTCGATGTTGTGGGCGGTGCAGCTAACGTTGAAGCATGCTATGTGGGGAGAAAATCGTTGGGGGGATTTCGAGCATGCAGAGTGCTTCATCGCAGGCCCTCGAGGTGGCAGACGTTGGGTTGGATCTCGACGCTCAGGCTGTCCTAGGCAGACTTGTTGTGCATCGCGATCGATGACCCGATCGTCTGCCGTTAGCAACGAGTGAGCCACACGGCCAGCCTGGGCACCCCTGCTGCCAAGGCCTCATCGGTGGAAAAAACGTGGGCAACGAAGCGAGAATAATCGTGGGATAATGAGCTGGGATGTGGCTAGACAAGCTCGATGGTGTGGGCGGCGAAGCTAACGTTGAAGCATGCTACGTGGGGACAAAATCGTTGGGGGGATTTCGAGCATGCAGAGCGCTTCATCGCAGGCCTTCGAGGTGGCAGACGTTGGGTTGGATCTCGACGCTCAGGCTGTCCTAGGCAGACTTGTTGCGCATCGCGATCGATGACCCGATCGTCGGCCGTTAGCAACGAGTGAGCCACACGGCCAGCCTGGGCACCCCTGCTGCCAAGGCCTCATCGGTGGAAAAAACATGGGCAACGAAGCGAGAATAATCGTGGGATAATGAGCTGGGATGTGGCTAGACAAGCTCAATGGTGTGAGCGGCGAAGCTAACGATGATGCACGCTACATGAGGGCCAAATCATTGGGGGGATTTCGAGCATGCGGAGTGCTTCGTTGCAGGCCCTCGAGGCTGCGTTCCACATCTGACCGAGGTGCATCGCCGACCCCTATCCGCTTCCCTCCCGATAATTTCAAGCACTCTTTGACTCTCTTTTCAAAGTCCTTTTCATCTTTTCCTCGCGGTACTTGTTCGCTATCGGTCTGTCGCCCGTATTTAGCCTTGGATGGAATTTA
>JAJFZO010000004.1:468245-495745 GCA_021397835.1 Moringa oleifera
TGACTGACAGCCCAGCGTGCGAGCAAGGGGGGCCGCGTCGCGTGGACCATGGGGACGGGAGGCATGCCCCAGCAGCCCCCCAACTGGCATGGCATGGGCCAAGTGCCCAGCTGCGGCAGCGGTGGGTGCGCGAGCCAGGCCACGGGCGCCCATCGCGCGCCAGCCCCTCGTCCCTGTCCCTCGACTAAGTGCCCAGCGAGCGAGCCAGCGGGGCCGCGTCGCACGGACCCTAGGCATGGGTGGCATGCCCAGGCATCCCCCAGCAGGCATGGCCTGGGCTGCTCTCCAAGCATACGGCAGCAGTGGGCGCGCTAGCCACGCCGCGGGCGCCCATCGCAAGCCAGCCCCCTCGTCCCTGCCCCTCGACTGACTGCCCAGCGTGCCAGCCAGGGGTGTCGCATTGCACGGACCCTCGGCATGGGTGGCCCACCCAGGCAGCCCCCAGCAGGCACAGCATGGGTTACTCGCCCCATGTGCAGCTGCGGTTGGCGCGCCAGCAAGGCCACGGGCGCCCATCACAAGCCAGCCCCACGTCCCTGTCCCTCGACGTAGTGCCCAGTGAGCGAGCCAGGGGGGCCGCGTCGCATGGACCCTGGGAACGGGTGGCATGCCCAGGCAGCCCCCAGCAGGCATGGCATGGGCTGCTCGCCCAGTGTACGGCAACGTTGGGTGCGCCAGCCAGGCCGCGGGCGCCCATCGCGAGCAAGCCAGCACGTCCCTGTCCCTCGACATAGTGCCCAGCGAGCGAGCCAGGGGGCCGTGTCACATGGAACCTGAGCACGGGTGGCACGCCGAGGCAGCGCCCAGCAGGCACGGCATGGGTTGCTCGCCCAGCGTGCCGCAGCGGTGGTGGCGCCAGCCTGGCCGTAGGCGCCCATCGCGAGCAAGCCCCCTCGTCCCTGCCCCTCGACTGACTGCCCAGCATGCGAGCCAGGGGTGCCGCGTCGCACAGACCCTGGGCACAGGTGGCCTGCCTAGGCAGCCCCCAGCAGGCACTGCATCGGCTGCACGCCCAGCGTGCGGCAGTGGTGGGCGCGCGCAGCCAGGCCACGGGCGCCCATCGCGAGCCAACCACCTCGTCCCTGCCCCTCGACAGACTGCCCAGCGTGCGAGCCAGGGGTGCTGCACCGCACTGACCCTGGGCACGGGTGGCCTGCCCAGGCAGCTCCCAGCAGGCACGGCATGGGCTGCTCGCCCAGCGTGCAGCAGCGGTGGGCACGCCAGCCAGGCCATGGGCACCTATCGCAAGCCAGCCCACTAGTCCCTGCCCCTCGACTGACTGCCCACCGTGCGAGCTAGGGGTGCCACGTTGCATGGACCCTTGGCACGGGTGGCACGCCTTGGCAGCCCCCAGCTGACATGGCATGGGCGTCTCGCCCAGCGTGCCGCAGCGGTGGTCGCGCCAGCAAGGCCGCGGGTACCCATCGTGAGCCAGCCCCCTCGTCCCTGCCCCTCGACTGACTGACCAGCGTGCAAGCAAGGGGTGCCGCGTCGCACGGACCCTGGGCACGGGTGGCATGCCCTGGCAGTCCCCAGCCGGCAAGTCATGGGCTGCTCGCCCAGCGTGCCGCAGCGGTGGTCGCGCCAGCAAGGCCACGGGTACCCATCGTGAGCCAGCCCCCTCGTCCCTGCCCCTGGACTGTCTGCCCAGCGTGCAAGCAAAGGGAGCCGCGTCGCACGGACCCTGAGCACAGGTGGCATGCCCTGGCAGCCCCCCACAGGCACGGCATGGGCTGCTCGCCCAGCGTGCCGCAGCGGTGGTCGCGCCAGCCAGGCCGCGGGCACCCATCGCGAGCAAGTCCCCTCGTCCCTGCCCCTCGACTGACTGCCCAGTATGCGAGCCAGGAGTGCCGTGTCGCATGGACCCTGGGCATGAGTGGCCCGTCTAGGCAGCCCCCAGCAGGCACGGCATCGGCAGATCGCCCAGCGTGCAGCAGCAGTGGGCGCGCCATCCAGGCCGCAGGTGCCCATCGCGAGCCAGCCCCCACGACCGTGTCCCTCGACGTAGTGCCCAGCGAGCAAGCCAGGGGGGCCGCGTCGCATGGACTCTGGGCACGAGTGGCACACCCAGGCAGCCCCCAGCAGGCATGGTGTGGGCTGCTCGCCCTGCGTGCGGCAGCGGTGGGCTAGCCAGGCAAGCCGCGGGCAGCCATCGCGAGCCAGCCCCCTCGTCCCTGCCCCTCGACTGACTGCACAGCGTGCGAGCCAGGGGTGCCGCATCGCACTGACCCTGGGCATGGGTGGCACGCCCAGGCAGCCCCCAGCAGGCATGGCATGGGCTGCTCACCTAGCGTGCCGCAGCGGTGGTCGTGCCGGCCAGGCCACGGGCACCCATCGCGAGCAAGCCCCCTCGTCCCTGCCTCTCGACTGACTGCCCACTATGCGAGCCAGGAGTACCGTGTCGCATGGACCCTGGGCACGAGTGGCCTACCTAGGCTGCCCCCAGCAGGAACGGCATTGGTTGCTCGCCCAGCGTGCGGCAGCGGTGGGCGCGCCAGCCAGGCCACGGGCACCCATCTCGAGCCAGCCCCCTCGTCCCTGCCCCTCGACTGACTGCCCATCATGCGAGGCAGGGGTGCTGCGTTGCTCAGACCCTGGGCATGGGTGGCTCCCCTAGGCAGCCCCCTGCAGGCACGGCATCGGCTGCTCGCCCAGCGTGCGGCAGCGGTGGGCGCGCCAGCCAGGCCGCGGTGCCCATCGCGAGCCAGCCCCCACGACCGTATCCCTCGACGTAGTGCCCAGCGAGCAAGCCAGGGGGGCCGCGTCGCATGGACCCTGGGCACGAGTAGCACACCCAGGTAGCCCCAAGCAGGCACGGCGTGGGCTGCTCGCCCAGCGTGAGGCAGCGGTGGGCGCGCCAGCCAGGCCGCGGGCGCCTATCGTGAGCCAGCCCCCTCGTCCCTGCCCCTCGACTTACTGCCCACTATGCGAGCCAGGAGTGCCGTGTCGCATGGACCCTGGGCACAAGTGGCCTGCCTAGGCAGCCCCCAGCAGGTACGGCATTGGCTGCTCGCCCAGCGTGCGGCAGCGGTGGGCGCGCCAGCCAGGCCGTGGGTGCCCATCGCGAGCCAGCCCCCACGACCGTATCCCTCGACGTAGTGCCCAGAGAGCAAGCCTGGGGGGCCGCATCACATGGACCCTGGGCACGAGTGGCACGCCAAGGCAGCCGCCAGCAGGCACGGCGTGGGCTACTCGCCCAGCGTGCGGCAGCAGTGGTAGCGCCAGCCAGGCCGCGGGCGCCCATCGCGAGCCAGCCCCCTCATCTCTGCCCCTCGACTGATTGCACAGCGTGCGAGCCAGGGGTACCACGTCGCACGGACCCTGGGCACGGGTGGCCTGCCCATGCAGCTCCCAGCAGGCATGGCATGGGCTGCTCGCCTAGCGTGCGAAAGCTGTGGGCACGCCAGCCAGGCCGCGGGTGCCCATCGCGAGGCAGCCCCCCGTCCCTGCCCCTCGACTGACTGCCCAGCGTGCCAGCAAGGGGTGCCGCGTTGCACAGACCTGTTGCACCGGTGGCTTGCCCTTGCAGCCCCCAGCAGGCATGGCATGGGCTGCTCGCCCAGCGTGCCACAGCGGTGGTCTCGCCAGCCAGGCCGCGGGTACCCAACGCGAGCCAGCCCCCTCGACCCTGCCCTTGGACTGACTGCCCAGCCTGCAAGCAAGGGGTGCTGCGTCGCACGGACCCTGGGCACATGTGGCATGCCCTGGCAGCCCCCAGCATGGGCTGCTCGCCCAGCGTGCTGCAGCAGTGGTCGCGCCAGCAAGCCCGCGGGCACCCATCGCGAGCAAGCCCCCTCGTCCCTGCCCCTCAACTGACTGCCCAGTATACGAGCCAGGAGTGCCGTGTCGCATGGACCCTGGGCACTGGTGGCCTGCCTAGGCAGCCCCCAGCAGGCATGGCATCGGCTGCTCGCCCAGCGTGCGGCAGCGGTGGGAGCGCCAGCCAGGCCGCTGGTGCCCATCGCGAGCCAGCCCCCACGACCGTGTCCCTCAACGTAGTGCCCAGCGAGCAAGCCAGGGGGGCCGCGTCGCACGGACCCTGGGCACGAGTGGCACACCCAGGCAGCCCACAGCAGGCACGGCGTGGGCTGCTTGCCCTGCGTGCGGCAGCGGTGGGCTACCAAGCCAAGCCGCGGGCGCCCATCGCAAGCCAGCCCCTCGTCCCTGCCCCTCGACTGACTGCCCTGCGTGCGAGCCAGGGGTGCCGCATCGTACTGACCATGGGCACGGGTGGCACGCCCAGCCAGCTCCCAGCAGGCACGGCATGGGTTGCTCGCCTAGCGTGCCGCAGCGGTGGTCGCGCCAGCCATGCCGCGGGCACCCATCGCGAGCAAGCCCCCTCGTCCCTGCCTCTCGACTGACTGCCTACTATGCGAGCCAGGAGTGCCGTGTCGCATGGACCCTGGGCACGAGTGGCCTGCCTAGGCAGCCCCCAGCAGGTACGGCATCGGCTGCTCGCCCAGCGCATGGCAGCGGTGGGCGCGCCAGCCAGGCCGCGGGTGCCCATCGCGAGCCAGCCCCCATGACCGTATCCCTCGACGTAGTGCCCAGAGAGCAAGCCAGGGAGGCCGCATCACACGGACCCTGGGCACGAGTGGCACGCCAAGGCAGCCGCCAGCAGGCACGGCATGGGCTGCTCGCCCAGCGTGCGGCAGCAGTGGTAGCGCCAGCCAGGCCGCGGGCGCCCATCGCGAGCCAGCCCCCTCGTCCCTGCCCCTCGACTGACTGCACAGTGTGCGAGCCAGGGGTGCCATGTCGCACGAACCCTGGGCACGGGTGGCTTGCCCAGGCACACCCCAGCAAGTACGGCATGGGATGCTCGCCCAGCGGGCGGCAGCGGTGCGTGCGCCAGCCAGGCCGCGGGCGCCCATGACGAGCCAGCACCCACGTCCCTGTCCCTCGACGTAGTGCCCAGCGAGCAAGCCAGGGAGGCAGTGTCGCAAGGACCATGGGCAAGGGTGGCACGCCCAGGCAGCCACCAGCAGGCACGGCATGGGCTGCTCGCCCAGCGTGCGGCAGCGGTGGGCGCGCCAGCCAGGCCGCGGGCGCCCATCACGAGCCAGCCCCCTCGTCCCTGCCCCTCGACTGACTGCCCAGCGTGCGAGCCAGGGGTGCCGCGTCGCACGGACCCTGGGCACAGGTGGCCTCCCCAGGCAGCCCCCAGCAGGGACGGCATGGGCTGGTCGCCCAGCGTGCGGCAGCTGTGGGCGCGCCAGCCAGGCCGCGGGCGCCCATCGTGAGCCAGCCCCCACATCCCTCTCCCTCCATGTAGTGCCCTGCGAGCAAGCCAGGGGGGCCGCGTTCTAGGGACCCTGGGCACGGGTGGCACGCCCAGGCAGCCCCCAGCAGGCACGGCATGGGCTGCTCGCCCAGCGTGCGGCATCGGTGGGCGCGCCAGCCAGGCCACAGGCACCCATCTCGCGCCAGCCCCCTCGTCCCTGCTCCTCGACTTACTGCCCAGCATGCGAGGCAGGGGTGCCGCGTCGCTCAGACCCTGGGCAGGGGTGGCTCCCCTAGGCAGCCCTCTGCAGGCACAGCATCGGCTGCTTGCCCAGCGTGCGGCAGCGGTGGGCGTGCCAGCCAGGCCACGGGCGACGATCGCGAGCCAGCCCCCACGTACCTGTCCCTTGACGTAGTGCCCTGCGAGCAAGCCAGGAGAGCCGCATTGCATGGACCCTGGGAACAGGTGGAATGCCAAGGCAGCCCCCAGCAGGCACGGCATCGGCTGCTCGCCCAGTGTGCGGCAGCGGTGGGCGTGCCAGCCAGGCCACTGGCACCCATCGCGAGCCAGCCCCCTCGACCCTGCCCCTCGACTGACTGCCCAGTGTGCGAGCCAGGGGTGCCGCGTCGCACGGACCCTGGGCACGGGTGGTATGCCCAGGCAGCCCCCAGCAGGCACGGCATGGGTTGCTCGCCCAGCGTGCCGCAGCGGTGGTCGCGCCAGCCAGGCCGCGGGTACCCATCGCGAGCCAGCCCCCTCATCCCTGCCCCTTGACTGACTGCCCAGTATCCGAGCCAGGAGTGCCATGTCGCATGGACCCTGGGCACGGGTGGCCCGTCTAGGCAGCTCCCAGCAGGCATGGCATCGGCTGCTCACCCAGCGTGCGGCAGCGGTGGGTGCGCCAGCAAGGCCGCGGGCGCCCATCGCGAGCCAGCACCCACGTCCCTGTCCCTCGACGTAGTGGCCAGCGAGCGAGCCAGGGGTGCCGCGTCGCATGGACCCTGGGCACGGGTGGCATGACAAGGCAGCCGCCAGCGGGTACGGCATGGGCTGCTCGCCCAGCGTACAGCCGCGGTGGCCGCGCCAGCCAGGCCTCGGGCGCCCATCGCGAGCCAGCCCCCTCATCCCTGCCCCTCGACTGACTGCCCAGCGTGCGAGCCAGGGGTGCCGCGTCGCATGGACCCTGGGCACAGGAAGCATGCCCAGGCAGCCCACAGCAGGCACGGCATGGGCCAAGTGCCCAGCGTGCGGCAGCAGTGGGCGCGGCAGCCCGGCCACAGGCGCCCATCGCGAGCCAGCCCCCCCGTCCCTGTCCCTCGCTAAGTGCCCAGCGAGTGAGCCAGGGGAGCCACGTCGCACAGACCCTGGGCATGAGAGGTATGCCCCAGCAGCCCCCAACAGGCATGGCATGGGCCAAGTGCCCAGCGTGTGGCAGCGGTGGGCGTGCCAGCAAGGCCACGGGCTCCGATCGCGAGCCAGCCCCCTTGTCCTTGTCCCTCGACTTAGTGCCCAGTGAGCGAGCCAGGGGAGCGGCGCCGCACGGACCCTGAGCATGAAAGGCATGCCCAGGCAGGCCCCAGCAAGCACGGCATTATCCAAGTGCCCAGCGTGCGGCAGTGGTGGGCGTGCCAGCCAGGCCACGGGCGCCCATCGCGAGCCAGCCCCCTTGTCCCTGTCCCTCGACTTAGTGCCCAGCGAGCGAGCCAGGAGAGCCGCGTCGCATGGACCTTGGGCACGGGAGGCATGCCCAGGCAGCCCCTAGCAGGCACGGCATGGGCCAAGTGCCCAGCGTGCAGCAGCAGTGGGCGCGCTAGCCAGGCCACAGGCGCTCTTCGCGAGCCAGCCCCCTCATCCCTCTCCCTCGACTAAGTACCCAGCGAATGAGCCAGGGGAGCCATGTTGCACGGACCCTGGGCACGGGAGGCATGCCCAGGAAGTCCCCAGCAGGCACGGCATGGGCCAAGTGCCCAGCGTGCGGCAGCGGTGGGCGTGCCAGCAAGGCCACGGGCTCCGATCGCGAGCCAGCCCCCTTGTCCTTGTCCCTCGACTTAGTGCCCAGCGAGCGAGCCAGGGGAGCCGCGTCGCACGGAGCCTGGGCATGAAAGGCATGCCCAGGCAGGCCCCAGCAAGCACGGCATGATCCAAGTGCCCAGCATGTGGCAGCGGTGGGCACGTCAGCCATGCCACGGGCGAGCATCAATAGCCAGCCCCCTCGTCCCTGTCCCTCGACTTAGTGCCCAGCGAGCGAGCCAGGAGAGCCGCATCGCACGGACCCTGGGCACGGGAGGCATGCCCAGGCAGCCCCCAGCAGGCACGGCATGGGCCAAGTGCCCAGCGTGCGGCAGCGGTGGCCGCGCCAGCTAGGCCACGGGCACCCATCGCGAGCCAGCCCCCTTGTCCCTGTCCCTCGACTTAGTGCCCAGCGAGCGAGCCAGGGGAGCCATGTCGCACAGACCCGGGGCACGGTAGGCATGCCAAGGCAACCCCCAGTAGGCACGGCATGAGGCAAGTGCCCAGCGTGCGGCAGCAGTCGCCGCGCCAGCCAGGCCACAGGCGCTCATCACGAGCCAGTCACCACGTCCCTGCCCCTCAACTGACTACCCAGCGTGCGAGCCAGGGGGGCTGCGTCGCATGGACCCTGGGCAGGGGTGGCACGTCCAGGCAGACCCCAGCAAGCACGGCATGGGCTTCTCGCCCAGCGTGCTTTAGCGGTAGGCGCGCCAGCCAGCCCCCTCGTCCCTGCCGCTCGACTGACTGCCCCGCGTGCAAGCCAGGGATGCCACAGCAGTCGCCAGCAGGCACGGCGCCAGCCTTGCCAAGGGCGCCCCACGCGAGCCAGTCGCGAGCATGCTGTGAGGCTCAGCACATGCTATGGGTGTTGATTTCATGGGCAAGATGGCCTTGACCGTGGCTCCTGGCTCTGGTGGACCCTGTGGGCTGCCATGGGGTGGCCTGCCATGGGGTGGCTGGAGATGCGCAGCGCAATCGACGAAACGATCGTCAGCCGTTAGCAACGAGTAACCCACACGGCCAGCCTTGGCACCCCTGCTACCAAGGCCTCATCGGTGGGAAAAATGTGGGCAACTAAGCGAGAAAAATCATGGGATAATGAGCTGGGATGTGGCTAGATAAGCTCGATGGTGTGGGCTGCGAAGCTAACGATGATGCATGCTACGTGAGGGCCAAATCGTTGGGGGCATTTCGAGCATCCGGAGTGCTTCGTTGCAGGCCCTCGAGGCGGCAGATGTGGGGTTGGATCCCGACTCTCAGGCTTGCCTACGCAGACTCATTGCGCAGCGCGATCAGCGACACGATCGTTGACCGTTAGCAACGAGGGAGCCACACGGCCAGCCTGAGCAAGGCATGACACCACTGCTGCCAAGGCCTTATCGGTGGGAAAAACGTGGGCAACGAAATGAGAGATATTGTGGGATAATGAGCTGGGATGTGGCTTGACAAACTCGATGGTATGGGCGGCAAAGCTAACGATGATGCATTCTACGCGAGGGCCAAATTGCTGGGGGGATTTCGAGCATGCAGAGTGCTTCGTCGCAGGCCCTTGAGGTGGCAAACGTGAGGTTGGATCTCGACGCTCAGGCTTGCCTAGGAGGACTCGTTGCGCAACGCGATCGACGACACGATCGTTGGCTGTTAGCAATGAGCGAGCCACAAGGCCAGCCTGGGCACACCTGCTGCAAAGGCCTCATCGGTGGGAAAAATGTGGGTAACAAAGCGAGAATAATCGTGGGATAATGAGCTGGGATGTGGCTAGATAAGCTCGATGGTGTGGGCGGCGAAGCTAATGATGATGCATGCTACGTGAGGGCCAAATCGTTGGGGGCATTTCGACCATCCAGAGTGCTTCGTCGCAGGCCCTCGAGGCGGCAGATGTAGGGTTGGATCCCGACGCTCAGGCTTGCCTAGGCAGACTCATTGCGCAGCGCGATCGGCGACACGATCGTCGACCGTTAGCAATGAGCGAGCCACACGGCCAGCCTGAGCAAGGCGTGACACCACTGCTGCCAAGGCCTTATCGGTGGGAAAAACGTGGGCAACAAAATGAGAGATATTGTGGGATAATGAGCTGGGATGTGGCTAGACAAACTCGATGGTATGGGTGGCAAAGCTAACGATGATGCATTCTACGCGAGGGCCAAATTGCTTGGGGGATTTCGAGCATGCAGAGTGCTTCGTCGCAGGCCTTCGAGGTGGTGGACGTGGGGCTGGATCCCAACTTTCAGGCTTACCTAGGCGGACTCGTTGCACAGCGCGATCGATGACACGATCGTCGGCCATAGCAACGAGCGAGCCACACGGCCTGCCTGGGCACCCCTTCTGCCAAGGCCTCATCGGTTGGAAAAACGTGGGCAATTAAGCGAGAATAATCGTGGGATAATGAGCTGGGATATGGCTAGACAAGCTCGATGGTATGGGCAGCGACGCTAAATGATGCATGCTACGTGACGGCCAAATCGTGGGGTGGATTTCGAGCACGCGGAGTGCTTCATCGCAGGCCCTCGAGGTGGCAGACATGGGGTTGGATCTTGACTCTTAGGCTTGCCTGGGCTGACTCATTGCGCAGCGCAATCGACGACACGATCATCGGCCGTTAGCAACGAGTAACCCACACGGCCAACCTTGGCACCCCTGCTTCCAAGGCCTCATCGGTGGGAAAAACATGGGCAACAAAGCAAGAATAATCGTGGGAAAATGAGCTGGGGTGTGGCTAGACAAGCTCGATGGTGTGGGCGGCGAAGCTAACGATGATGCATGCTACGTGAGGGCCAAATCATTGGGGGCATTTGGAGCTTGCGGAGTGCTTTGTTGCAAGCCATCGAGGTGGTAGACGTGCAGTTGGATCTCGACGCTCATGCTTGCCTAGGCGGACTTGTTGCCCAGCACGATTAGGGGCCCGATCGTCGGCCGTTAGCAACGAGCGAGCCACACAGCCAGCCTGGGCACCCCTTCTGCCAAGGCCTCATCGGTTGGAAAAACGTGGGCAACTAAGCGAGAATAATCATGGGATAATGAGCTGGGATATGGCTAGACAAGCTCGATGGTATGGGCAGCGACGCTAACGATGATGCATGCTACGTGAGGGCCAAATCGTTGGGTGGATTTCGAGCATGCGGAGTGCTTCATCGCAGGCCCTCGAGGTGGCAGACATGGGGTTGGATCTCGACTCTCAGGCTTGCCTAGGCGGACTCATTGCGCAGCGCAATCGACGACACGATCGTCGGCCGTTAGCAACGAGTAACCCACACGGCCAGCCTTGGCACCCCTGCTGCGAAGGCCTCATCGGTGGGAAAAACATGGGCAACAAAGCGAAAATAATCGTGGGATAATGAGCTGGGATGTGGCTAGACAAGCTCGATGGTGTGGGCGACGAAGCTAACGATGATGCATGCTACGTGAGGGCCAAATCATTGGGGGGATTTCGAGCTTGCAGAGTGCTTCATTGCAAGCCATCGAGGCGATAGACGTGCGGTTGGATCTCGACGCTCATGCTTTCCTAGGCGGACTCGTTGCCCAACGCGATCGACGACCCGATCGTCGGCCGTTAGCAACGAGCGAGCCACACGGCTAGCCTGGGCAAGGTGTGACACCCCTACTGCCAAAGCCTCATCGGTGGGAAAAACGTGGGCAACGAAACGAGAGAAATTGTGGGATAATAAGCTGGGATGTGGCTAGACAAGCTCAATGGTGTGGGTGGCGAGGCTAACGATGATGCATGCTACGTGAGGGCCAAATCGTTGGGGGGATTTGGAGCATGTAGAGTGCTTCGTCGCAGGCCCTAGAGGTGGCAGACGTGGTGTTGGATCTCGACGCTGAGGCTTGCCTAGGCGGACTCGTTGCGCAACACGATCGACGACACGATCGTCGGCTGTTAGCAATGAGCGAGCCACAAAGCTAGCCTGGGCACCCCTTCTGCGAAGGCCTCATCGGTGTGAAAAATGTGGGCAACGAAGCGAGAATAATCGTGGGATAATGAGCTGGGATGTGGCTAGATAAGCTTGATGGTGTGGGTGGCGAAGCTAACGATGATGCATGCTACGTGAGGGCCAAATCGTTGGGGGCACTTCGAGCATGCGGAGTGCTTCGTCGCAGGCCCTTGAGGCGGCAATTGTAGGGTTGGATCTCGACACTCAGGCTTGCCTAGGCGGACTCGTTGTGCAACGCGATCGACGACACGATCGTCGACCGTTAGCAACGAGCGAGCCACACGACTAGCCTGGGCAAGGTCTGACACCAATGCTGCCAAGGCCTCATCGGTGGGAAAAACATGGGCAACAAAATGAGAGATATTGTGGGATAATGAGCTGGGATGTGCCTAGACAAACTCGATGGTATGGGCGGCGAACCTAACGATGATGCATTCTATGCGAGGGCCAAATCGTTCGGGGGATTTCGAGCATGCAGAGTGCTTCGTCGCAGGCCTTCGAGGTGGTGGACGCGGGGCTGGATCCCAACTTCTAGGCTTGCCTAGGCAGATTCATTGCGCAACGCGATTGACGACACGATCGTCGGCCGTTAGTAACGAGTGAGCCACACGGCCAGCCATGGCACCCCTTCTGCCAAGGCCTCATCGGTGGGAAAAACGTGGGCAACTAAGCGAGAATAATCGTGGGATAATGAGTAGGGATATGGCTAGACAAGCTCGATGGTGTGGGCGACGAAGCTAACGATGATGCATGCTACGTGACGGCCAAATCGTTGGGGGGATTTCGAGCATGTGGAGTGCTTCGTCGCAGGCCCTTGAGTTGGCAGACATGGGGCTGTATCTTGACTCTCAGGCTTGCCTAGGCGGACTAGTTGTGCAGCGCAATCGATGACATGATCGTCGACCGTTAGCAACGAGTGACCCATACGGCCAGCCTTGGCACCACTGCTGCCAAGGGCTCATCGGTGGGAAAAACACGGGCAGCAAAGCCAGAATAATCGGTGGATAATGAGCTGGGATGTGGCTGGACAAGCTCGATGGTGTGGGCGGCGAAAGCAATGATAATGCATGCTACGTGAGGGCCAAATCATTGGAGAGATTACGAGAATGCGGAGTGTTTCGTCAAAGGCCCTCGAGGCGGCAGTCGTGGGGTTGGATCTCAACGCTTGGGCTTGCCTAGGCGGACGCGTTGCGTAGCGCAATCGACAACACAATCATCGACCGTTAGCAACGAGCGAGCCACACGGCCAGCCTGGGCACCCCTGCTGCCATGGCCTCATCGGTGGAAAAAACATGGGCAACGAAGCGAGAATAATCATGCGATAATGAGCTGGGATTTGGCTAGCCAAGCTCGATGGTGTGAGCGGCGAAGCTAACGATGATGCATGCTACGTGAGAGCCAAATCATTGGGCGGATTTTGAGCATGCGGAGTGCTTCGTCGCAGGCCCTCGAGGCTGCATATGTGGGGTTGGATCTCGACGCTCAGGCTTGCTTAGGCAGACTCGTTGCGCGGCGCTATCGACAACACGGTCATCGACCATTAGCAACGAGCGAGCCACACGGCCAGCCTGGGCACCTCTGCTGCCAAGGCCTCATCAGTGGAAAAAACGTGGGCAACGAAGCGAGAATAATCATGGGATATTGAGCTGGGATGTGGCTACACAAGCTTGATGGTGTGGTCGGCGAAGCTAACGATGATGCATGCTATGAGAGGGCCAAATCATTGGGGGGATTTCGGGCATGCGGATTGCTTCGTCGCAGGCCCTCGAGGCTGCATAAGTGGGGTTGGATCTCGACGCTCAGGCTTGCCTAGGCAGACTCGTTGCGCGGCGCAATCGACAACACGATCGTCGGCCATTAGCAACGAGCGAGCCACACGGCCAGCCTAGGCACCCCTGCTGCCAAGGCCTCATCGGTGGAAAAAATGTGGGCAATGAAGCAAGAATAATCGTGGCATAATGAGCTAGGATGTGGCTAGACAAGCTCGACGGTATGGGCGGTGAAGCTAACAATGATGCATGCTACGTGAGGGCCAAATCATTAGGCGGATTTCGAGCATGCGGAGTGCTTCGTCGTAGGCCCTCGAGGCTGGATACGTGGGGTTGGATCTCGACGCTCAGGCTTGCGTAGGCAGACTCGTTGCGCGGTGCTATCGACAATACGATCGTCGACCGTTAGCAACGAGCGAGCCACACGGCAAGCCTGGGCACCCCTGCTGCCAAGGCCTCATCGGTTGAAAAAACGTGGGCAACGAAGCGAGAATAATCATGGGATAATGAGCTGGGATGTGGCTAGACAAGCTCGATGGTGTGAGCGACGAAGCTAACGATGATGCATGCTACGTGAGGGCCAAATCGTTGGGGGGATTTCGGGCATGCGGAGTGCTTCGTTGCAGGCCCTCGAGGCGGCAAACGTGGGGTTGGATGTCGACGCTCAGGGTTGCCTACGCAGACTTGTTGCGCATCGCGATCGATGACCCGATCGTCTTCCATTAGCAACGAGCAAGCCGCACGGCCAGCCTGGGCAAGGCGTGACACCCCTGCTGCCAAAGCCTAATCGGTGACAAAAACATGGGCAACGAAACGATAGAAATTGTGGGATAACAAGCTAGGACGTGTTTAGACAAGCTCGATGGTGTGGACGGCGAAGCTAAGGATGATGCATGCTACGTGAGGGCCAAATTGTTGGGGATATTTTGAGCATGCAGAGTGCTTTGTCACAGGCCCTCGAGGTGGCAGACGTGGGGTTGGATCTCGATGCTCAGGCTTGCCTAGGCGGACTCATTGCGCAACGGGATCGATAACACGATCGTCGGCTGTTAGCAATGAGCGAGCCACAAAACCAGCATGGGTACCCCTGCTGCGAAGGCCTCATCGGTGGAAAAAATGTGGGCAACGAAGCGAGAATAATCGTGGGATAATGAGCTGGGATGTGGCTAGATAAGCTCGATGGTGTGGGTGGCGAAGCTAACGATGATGCATGCTACGTGAGGGCCAAATCATTGGGGGCATTTCGAGCATGCGGAGTGCTTCATCGCTGGCCCTCGAGGCGGCAGATGTGGGGTTGGACCCCAATGCTCAGGCTTGCCTAGGCGGACTTGTTGCGCAGCGTGATCAGCGACACGATCGTCGACCGTTAGCAATGAGCGAGCCACACGGCCAGCCTGGGCAAGGCGTGACACCACTGCTGCCAAGGCCTCATAGGTGGGAAAAACGTGGGCAACGAAATGAGAGATATTGTGGGATAGTGAGCTGGGATGTGGCCAGACAAACTCGATGGTATGGGCGGCAAACCTAACGATGATGCATTCTGCGCGAGGGCCAAATCATTGGGGGGATTTTGAGCATGCAGAGTGCTTTATCGCAGGCCTTCGAGGTGGTGGACGCAGGGCTGGATCCCAAGTTCTAGGCTTGCCTAGGTGGACTCGTTGCGCAACGCGATCGATGACACGATCGTCGGCCGTTAGCAACGAGCGAGCCACACGGCCAGCCATGGCACCCCTTCTGCCAAGGCCTCATCGGTGGGAAAAACGTGGGCAACTAAGCGAGAATAATCGTGGGATAATGAGCTGGGATATGGCTAGACAAGCTTGATGGTGTGGGCGGCGAAGCTGACGATGATGCATGCTACGTGAGGGCCAAATCATTGGGGGCATTTCGAGCATGCGGAGTGCTTCATCGCTGGCCCTCGAGGCGGTAGATGTGGGGCTGGACCCCAATGCTCAGGCTTGCCTAGGCGGACTTGTTGCGCAGCGTGATCAGCGACACGATCGTCGACTGTTAGCAATGAGCGAGCAACACGGCCAGCCTGGGCAAGGCGTGACACCACTTCTGCCAAGGCCTCATCGATGCGAAAAACGTGGGCAACGAAACGAGAGATATTGTGGGATAATGAGCTGGGATGTGGCTAGACAAACTCGATGGTATGGGCAGCGAACCTAAGGATGATGCATTTTATGCGAGGGCCACATCGTTGGGGGGATTTTGAGCATGCATAGTGCTTTGTCGCAGGCCTTCGAGGTGGTGGACGTGGGGCTGGATCCCAACTTCTAGGCTTGCCAAGGCGGACTCGTTGCGCAACGCGATCATCGACACGATCGTCGGCCGTTAGCAACGAGAGAGCCACACAGCCAACCATGGCACCCCTTCTGCCAAGGCCTCATCGGTGGGAAAAACGTGGGCAACTAAGCGAGAATAATCGTGGGATAATGAGCTGGGATATGGCTAGACAAGCACAATGGTGTGGGCGGCGAAGCTAACGATGATGCATGCTACGTGACGGCCAAATCGATGGAGGGATTTCGAGCATGCGGAGTGCTTCATCGCAGGCCCTCAAGGCTGCATACGTGGGGTTGGATCTCGACGCTCAGGCTTGCCAAGGCAGACTTGTTGCGCAGCGCAATCGATAACACGATCGTCGGCCGTTAGCAACAAGCGAGCCACACGGCCAGCCTGGGCACCCCTGCTGCCAAGGCCTCATCGGTGGAAAAAATGTGGGCAACGAAGCGAGAATAATCATGGGATAATGTGCTGGGATGTGGCTAGACAAGCTCGATGGTGTGAGCGGCGAAGCTAAAGATGATGCATGCTACGTGAGGGCCAAATCATTGGGGGGATTTTGAGCATGCGGAGTGCTTCGTCGCAGGCCCTCGAGGTGGCAGACGTGGGGTTGGATCTCGACGCTCAGGCTTGCCTAGGCAGACTCGTTGCGCAACGCAGTGGACGACACGATCATCGGCTGTTAGCAATGAGCGAGCCACAAAGCTAGCCTGGGCACCCCTGCTGCGAAGTCCTCATCGGTCGAAAAATTGTAGGCAAAGAAGCGAGAATAATCGTGGGGTAATGAGCTGGGATGTGGCTAGATAAGCTCAATGGTGTGGGCGACGAAGCTAATGATGATGCATGCTACATGAGGGCCAAATCGTTGGGGGCATTTCGAGCATGCGGAGTGCTTCGTCGCTGGCCCTCGAGGCGGCAGATGTGGGGGTGGATCCCGATGCTCAGGCTTGCCTAGGCGGACTTGTTGCGCAGCGCGATCAGCGACACGATCGTCGACCGTTAGCAATGAGCGAGCCACGCGGCCAGCCTGGGCAAGGCGTGACACCACTGCTGCCAAGGCCTCATCGGTGCGAAAAACGTGGGTAACAAAACGAGAGATATTGTGGGATAATGAGCTGGGAAGTGGCTAGACAAACTCGATGGTATGGGCGGCGAACCTAAGGATGATGCATTCTACGCAAGGGCCAAATCGTTGGGGGGATTTTGAGCATGCAGAGTGCTTTGTCGCAGGCCTTCGAGGTGGTGTACGCAAGGCTGGATCCTAACTTCTAGGCTTGCCTAGGCGGACTCGTTGCGCAACGCGATCGACGACACGATCGTCGGCCGTTAGCAACGAGAGAGACACACGGCCAGCCATGGCACCCCTTCTGCCAAGGCCTCATCGGTGGGAAAAACATGGGCAACTAAGCGAGAATAATCGTGGGATAATGAGCTGGGATATGGCTAGATAAGCTCGATGGTGTGGGCGACGAAGCTAACGATGATGCATTCTACGTGACGGCCAAATCGTTGGGGGGATTTCGAGCATGCGGAGTGCTTTGTTGCAGGCCCTCGAGGCTGCATACGTGGGGTTGGATCTCGATGCTCAGGCTTGCCTAGGCAGACTTGTTGCTCGCCGCAATCCACAACACGATCATCAGCCATTAGCAACAAGCGAGCCACACGGGCAGCCTGGGCACCCCTGCAGTCAAGGCCTCATCGGTGGAAAAAAACGTGGGCAACAAAGCGAGAATAATCATGGGATAATGAGCTGGGATGTGGCTAGACAAGCTCAATGGCGTGTGTGGCAAAGCTAACAATGATGCATGCTATGTGACGGCCAAATCATTGGGGGGATTTCGAGCATGCGGAGTGCTTCATCGCAGGCCCTCGAGGTTGCATACGTTGGGTTGGATCTTGACGCTCAGGCTTGCCTAGGCAGACTCGTTGCGCGACGCAATCGACAACACGATCGTCGACCGTTAGCAACGAGCGAGCCACACGGCCAGCCTGGGCACTCTTGCTGCCAAGGCCTCTTCGGTGGAAAAAACGTGGGCAACGAAGCGAGAATGATCGTGGGATAATGAGCTGGGATGTGCCTAGACAAGCTCGATGGTGTGGGCGGCCAAGCTAACAATGATGCATGCCACGTTAGGCCAAATCGTTGGGGGGATGTCGAGCATGCAGAGTGCTTCGTCGCAGGCCCTCGAGGTGGTAGACGTGGGGTTGGTTCTCGATGCTCAGGTTTGCCTAGGTGGACTCGTTGCGCAACGCAATCAGCGACACGATCGTCAACTGTTAGAAATGAGCGAGCCACACAGCCAGCCTGGGCACCCCTGCGGCCAAGGCCACATCGGTGGAAAAAACGTGGGCAACGAAGTGAGAATATTCGTGGGATAATGAGCTGGGATGTGGCTAGACAAGCATGATAGTGTGGGCGGCGAAGCTAACGATGATGCATGCTACGTGATGGCCAAATCGATGGAGGGATTTCGAGCATGCGGAGTGCTTCGTCGCAGGCCCTCAAGGCTGCATACGTGGGGTTGGATCTCGACGCTCAAGCTTGCCTAGGCAGACTTGTTGCGCGCCGCAATCTATAACACGATCGTCGGCCGTTAGCAACGAGCGAGCCACATGGCAAGCCTGCGCACCCCTGCTGCCAAGGCCTCATCGGTTGAAAAAACGTGGGCAACGAAGCGAGAATAATCATGGGATAATGTGCTGGGATGTGGCTAGACAAGCTCAATGGTGTGTGTGGCAAAGCTAACGATGATGCATGCTACGTGACGGCCAAATCATTAGGGGGATTTCGAGCTTGCAGAGTGCTTCGTCGCAGGCCCTCGTGGCTGCATACGTTAGGTTGGATCTCGACGCTCAGGCTTGCCTAGGCAGACTCATTGCGCGGCGCAATCGACAACACGATCGTCGATCGTTAGAAACGAGCGAGCCACACGGCCAGCCTGGGCACTCCTGCTGCCAAGGCCTCTTCGGTGGAAAAAACGTGGGCAACGAAGCGAGAATAATCATGGGATAACGAGCTGGGATGTGCCTAGACAAGCTCGATGGTGTGGGCGGCGAAGCTAACAATGATGCATGCCACGTGAGGCCAAATCGTTGGGGGGATGTCGAGCATGCAGAGTGCTTCGTCGCAGGCCCTCGAGGTGGCAGATGTGGGGTTGGATCTCGACGCTCAGGTTTGCCTAGGCGGACTCATTGCGCAACGCAATCTGCGACACGATCGTCGACTGTTAGCAATGAGCGAGCCATACGGCCAGCCTGGGCACCCCTGCTGCCAAGGCCTCATCGGTGGAAAAAACGTGGGCAACGAAGTGAGAATAATCGTGGGATAATGAGGTGGGATGTGGCTAGACAAGCACGATGGTGTGGGCGACGAAGCTAACGATGATGCATGCTACGTGACGGCCAAATCGATGGAGGGATTTTGAGCATGCGGAGTGCTTCGTCGCAGGCCCTCAAGGCTGCATACGTGGGGTTAGATCTCGACGCTCAGGCTTGCCTAGGCAGACTTGTTGCGCAGTGTAATCGATAACACGATCGTTGGCCGTTAGCAACGAGCGAGCCATACGGCCAGCCTGGGCACCCCTGCTCCCAAGGCCTCATCGGTGGAAAAAATGTGGGCAACGACGCGAGAATAATCATGGGATAATGTGCTCGGATGTGGCTAGACAAGCTCGATGGTGTGAGCGGCGAAGCTAATGATGATGCATGCTACGTGAGGGCCAAATCATTGGGGGGATTTTGAGCATGCGGAGTGCTTCGTCGCAGGCCCTCGAGGCTGCATACGTTGGGTTGGATCTCAACGCTCAGGCTTGCCTAGGCAGATTCATTGCACGGCGCAATCGACAACACGATCGTCGAACGTTAGCAATGAGCGAGCCACACGGTCAGCCTGGGCACTCCTGCTGCCAAGGCTTTATCTGTGGAAAAAACGTGGGCAACGAAGCGAGAATAATCATGGGATAATGAGCTGGGATGTGGCTAGACAAGCTCGATGGTGTGGGCGGCGAAGCTAACGATGATGCATGCCATGTGAGGGCTAAATCGTTGGGGGGATGTCGAGCATGCAGAGTGCTTCGTGGCTGGCCCTCGAGGTGGCAGACGTGGGGTTGGATCTTGACGCTCAGGCTTGCCTAGGCAGACTCATTGCGCAACGCAATGGACGACTTGATCATCGGCTGTTAGCAATGAGCGAGCCACAAAGCTAGCCTGGGCACCCTTGCTACGAAGGCCTCATCGGTGGGAAAAATGTGGGCAAACAAGCGAGAATAATCGTGGGGTAATGAGCTGGGATATGGCTAGATAAGCTCAATGGTGTGGGCGGCGAAGCTAACGATGATGCATGCTACATGAGGGCCAAATCGTTGGGGGCATTTTGAGCACGCGGAGTGCTTCGTCGCTGGCCCTCAAGGCAGCAGATGTGGGGTTGGATCCCGATGCTCAGGCTTGCCTAGGCGGACTTGTTGCGCAGGGCGATCAGCGACACGATCGTCGACTGTTAGCAATGAGCGAGCCACACGGCCAGCCTGGGCAAGGCGTGAGACCACTGCTGCCAAGGCCTCATCAGTGGGAAAAACATGGGCAACGAAACGAGAGATATTGTGAGATAATGAGCTGGGAAGTGGCTAGACAAACTCGACGGTATGGGCGGCGAACCTAAGGATGATGCATTCTACGCGATGGCCAAATCGTTGGGGGGATTTTGAGCATACAGAGTGCTTTGTCGCAAGCCTTCGAGGTGGTCGACGCTGGGCTGGATCCCAACTTCTAGGCTTGCCTAGGCGGACTCGTTGCGCAACGCGATCGACGACACGATCGTCGACCGTTAGCAACAAGAGAGACACACGGCCAGCCATGGCACCCCTTCTGCCAAGGCCTCATCGGTGGGAAAAACGTGGGCAACTAAGCGAGAATAATCGTGGGATAATGAGCTGGGATATTGCTAGACAAGCACGATGGTGTGGGCGGCGAAGCTAACGATGATGCATGCTACGTGACGGCCAAATCGATGGGGGAATTTCGAGTATGCGGAGTGCTTCATCGAAGACCCTCGAGGTTGCATACGTGGGGTTGGATCTCGATGCTCAGGCTTGCCTAGGCAGACTTGTTGCGCAGTGCAATCGACAACACGATCGTTGGCCGTTAGCAACGAGCGAGCCACACGGCTAGCCTGGGCACCCCTGCTGCCAAGGCCTCATCGGTGAAAAAAACGTGGGCAACGAAGTGAGAATAATCGTGGGATAATGAGCTGGGATGTGGCTAGACAAGCTCAATGGTGTGGGTGGCGAAGCTAACGATGATGCATGCTACGTGAGGGCCAAATCGTTGGGGGGATTTCGAGCATGAGGAGCGCTTTGTCGCAGGCCCTCGAGGTGACAGACATTGGGTTGGATCTCGACGCTCAGGCTTGCCTAGGCAGACTTGTTGCGCATCGCGATCGATGACCTGATCGTCGGTCGTTAGCAACGAACGGGCCACACGGCCTTCCTGGGCAAGGCGTGACACCCCTGCTGCCAAAGTCTCATCGGTGGGAAAAACATGGGCAACGAAAACGAAAGAAATTGTGGGATAATAAGCTGGGAAGTGGCTAGGCAAGCTCGATGGTGTGGGCGACGAAGCTAACGATGATGCATGCTACGTGAAGGCCAAATTGTTGGGGGGATTTCGAGCATGCAGAGTGCTTCATCGCAGGCCCTCGAGGGGCAGACGTGGGTTGGATCTAGAGCTCAGGCTTGCCTAGGCGGACTCGTTACGCAGCACGATCGTCGACACGATCGTCGGCTGTTAGCAATGAGCGACTCACACGACAAGCCTTGGCACCCTTGCTGCCAAGGCCTCATCGGTGGGAAAAACATGGGCAACAAAGCGACAATAATCGGTGCATAATGAGCTAAGATGTGGCTAGGCAAGCTCGATGGTGTGGACGGCGAAGGATGATGCATGCTACGTGAGGGCCAAATCGTTGGGGGGATTACGAGCATGCAGAGTGCTTCGTCGCAGGCCCTCGAGGCGACAGTCGTGGGGTTGGATCTTGATCCTCGGGCTTGCTTAGGCGGACTCGTTGCGCAGCGCAATCGACAACACGATCGTCGCCTGTTAGCGATGAGCGAGCCACACGGCCAGCCTGGGCACCCATGCTGCCAAGGCCTCATCGGTGGAAAAAATGTGGGCAACGAAGTGAGAATAATCATGGGATAATGAGCTGGGATGTGGCTAGCCAAGCTCAATGGTGTGGGCGGCGAAGCTAACGATGATGCATGCTACGTGAGGGCCAAATCGTTGGGGGGAATTCGAGCATGCGGAGTGCTTCGTCGCAGGCCCTCGAGGCAGTAGACGTGGGGTTAGATCTCGACACTCATGCTTGCCTAGGCGAACTCATTGCGCATCGCGATCGATGACCCGATCGTCGACCGTTAGCAATGAGCGAGCCGTACGGCCAGCCTGGGCAAGGCGTGACACCCCTGCTTCCAAAGCCTCATCGGTGGGAAAAACGTGGGCAATGAAACGACAGATATTGTGGGATAATGAGCTGGGATGTGGCTAGACAAACTCGATGGTATGGGCGGCGAAGCTAACGATGATGCATTCTACGCGAGGGCCAAATCGCTGGCGGTATTTGGACCATTTAGAGTGCTTCGTCGTAGGCTTTCGATGTGATGGACGCGGGGCTGGATCCTAACTTCTAGGCTTGCTTAGGCGGACTCGTTGCGTAGCGCGATCGACGACACGATCGTCGACCGTAAGCAACGAGCGAGACACATGGATAGCCTGGGCACCCCAGCTGCCAAGGCCTCATCGGTGGGAAAAACGTGGGCAAAGAAGCGAGAATAATCATGGGATAATGAGCTGGGATGTGGCTAGACAAGCTCGATGGTGCGGGCGACGAAGCTAACAATGATGCATGCTACGTGAGGGCAAAATCGTTGGGGGGATTTCGAGCATGCAGAGTGCTTCGTCGCAGGCCCTCGAGGCAGTAGACGTGCGGTTGGATCTCGACGCTCAGGCTTGCTTAGGCGGACTCATTGCCCAGCGCGATCGGCGACCCGATCGTCGACCGTTAGCAACGAGCGAGCCACACAGCCAGCCTCGGCACCCCCGCTGCCAAGGCCTCATCGGTGGGCAAAACGTGGGCAACGAAGTGAGAGTAATCATGGCATAATGAGCTGGGATGTGGCTAGACAAGCTCGGTGGTGTGGGCGGCCAAGCTAACGATGATGCATGCTACATGAAGGCCAAATCGTTGGGGGGATTTTAAGCATACGGAGTGCTTCGTCGCAGGGCCTCGAGGCGCTGGACACGGGGTTGGATCACGACACTCAGGCTTTACTAAGCGGACTCGTTACGCAGCGCGATCAACGACACGATCGTCGGCCGTTAGCAACGAGCGAGCCACACAGCCAGCCCTGGCACCCCTGCTGCCAAGTCCTTATCGGTGGGAAAAACATGGGCAACAAAGTGAGAATAATCGTGGGATAATGAGCTGGGATGTGGCTAGACAAGCTCGATGGTATGGGCTACAAAGTTAACGATGATGCATGCTACGTGAGGGCCAAATTGTTGGGGGGATTATGAGCATGTGGAGTCCTTCGTCGCAGGCCCTCGAGGCGGCAGAGGTGGGGGGATCTCGATTCTCGGGCTTGCTTAGGCGGACTCATTGCGCGGCGCAATCGACAACACGATGGTATGGGCGGCGAACTTAACGATGATGCATTCTACGATAGGGCCAAATCGTTGGGGGGATTTCGAGCATGTAGAGTGCTTCGTCGTAGGCCTTCAAGGTGGTGGACGCGGGGCTGGATCCCAACTTCTAGGCTTTCCTAGGCGGACACGTTGTGCAACGCGATCGACGACACGATCGTCGACCGTTAGCAATGAGCGAGCCACACGGCCGGCCATGGCACCCCTTCTGCCAAGGCCTCATCGGTGGGAAAAATGTGGGCAACTAAGCGAGAATAATCGTGGGATAATGAGCTGGGATATGGCTAGACAAGCTCGATGGTGTGGGCGGCAAAGCTAACGATGATGCATGCTACATGACAGCCAAATCGATGAGGGGATTTCGAGCATGCGGAGTGCTTCGTCGCAGGCCCTCGAGGCTGCATACGTGGAGTTGGATCTCGACGCTCAGGTTTGCCTAGGCAGACTTGTTGCGCATCGCGATCAATGACCCAATCGTTGGCCATTAGCAACGAGCGAGCCACATGGCCAGCCTGGGCAAGGCGTGACACCCTTGCTGCCAAAGTCTCATCGGTGGGAAAAACATGGGCAACGAAACGAGAGAAATTGTGGGATAATAAGCTAGGATGTGGCTAGACAAGCTCGATGGTGTGGGCGGCGAAGCTAACGATGATGCATGCTACGTGAGGGCAAAATCGTTGGGGGGATTTCAAGCATGCGGAGTGCTTCGTCACAGGCCCTCGAGGCGGCAGATGTGGGGTTGGATCTCGACGCTCAGGCTGGCCTAGGCAGACTTGTTGCCCATCTCGATCGATGACATGATTGTCGGCCGTTAGCAACGAGTGAGCCACACAGCCAGCCTGGGCACCCCTGCTGCCAAGGCCTCATCGGTGGAAAAAATGTAGGCAACGGAACGAGAATAATCGTGGGATAATGAGCTGGGATATGGCTAGACAAGCTCGATGGTGTGAGCGGTGAAGCTAACGATGATGCATGCTACGGGAGGGCCAAATCATTGGGGGGATTCCGAGCATGCGGAGTGCTTCATCGCAAGCCCTCGAGGCTGCATACGTGGGGTTGGATCTCGACGCTCAGGCTTGCCAAGGCAGACTCGTTGCGTGACGCAATCCACAACACGATCGTCGACCGTTAGCAATGAGCGAGCCACATGGCTAGCCTGGGCACCCCTGCTGCCAAGGCCTCATCGGTGGAAAAAACATTGGCAACGAAGCGAGAATAATCGTGGGATAATGAGCTGGGTTGTGGCTAGACAAGCACAATGGTGTGAGCGGCGAAGCTAACGATGATGCACGCTACGTGAGGGCCAAATCATTGGGGGGATTTCGAGCATGCGGAGTGCTTCGTCGCAGGCCCTCGAGGCAACATACGTGGGGTTGGATCTCGACGCTTTGGTTGGCCTAAGTAGACTTGTTGCCCATCGCGATCGATGACCCGATCGTCGGCCGTTAGCAACGAGTGAGCCACATGGCCAGCCTGGGCACCCCTGCTGCCAAGGCCTCATCAGTGAAAAAAACGTGGGCAACGAAGCGAGAATAATCATGGGATAATGAGCTGGGATGTGGCTAGACAAGCTCGATAGTGTATGCGGCGAAGCTAACGATGATGCATGCTACGTGAGGGCCAAATCATTTTGGGGATTTCGAGCATGCGTAGTGCTTCGTCGTAGGCCCTCGAGGTTGCAAACATGGGGTTGGATCTAGATGCTCAGGCTTGCCTAGGCAGACTCACTGCGTGGTGCAATCGACAACACAATCATCAATCGTTAGCAACGAGCGAGCCACACGGCTGGCCTGGGCACCCCTGCTGCCAAGGCCTCATCGGTGGAAAAAACATGGGCAACGAAGCCAGAATAATCATGGGATGATGAGCTGGGATGTGGCTAGACAAGCTCAATGGTGTGGGCGACGAAGCTAACGATGATGCATGCCACGTGAGGGCCAAATCGTTGGGGGGATTTTGAGCATGCGGAATGCTTCGTCGCAAGCCCTCGAGGCTGCATACGTTGGGTTGGATCTCGATGCTCAGGCTTTCCTAGGCAGACTCGTTGCGCAGCGCAATCGACAACACGATCGTCGACCATTAGCAGCGAACGCGCCACACAACCAGCCTGGGCACCCCTGCTGCCAAGGCCTCATCGGTGGAAAAAACGTGGGCAACGAAGCGAGAATAATCGTGGGATAATGAGCTGGGATGTGGCTAGACAAGCTCGATGGTGTGGGCGGCGAAGCTAACGTTGAAGCATGCTACGTGGGGACAAAATCGTTGGGGCGATTTCGAGCATGCAAAGTGCTTCATCGCAGGCCCTCGAGGTGGTAGACGTTAGGTTGGATCTCGACGCTCAGGCTATCCTAGGTAGACTTGTTGCGCATCGCGATCGATGACCTGATCGTCGGCCGTTAGCAACGAGTGAGCCACACGGCCAGCCTGGGCACCCCTGCTGCCAAGGCCTCATCGGTGGAAAAAACGTGGTCAACGAAGCGAGAATAATCGTGGGATAATGAGCTGGGATATGGCTAGACAAGCTCGACGGTGTGAGCGGCGAAGCTAATGATGATGCATGCTACGTGAGGGCCAAATCATTGGGAGGATTTCGCGCATGCGGAGTGCTTCATCGCAGGCCCTCAAGGCGGCAGAGGAGTCGTTGGATCTCGACGCTTGGGCTTACTTAGGCGGACTCATTGCACAGCACAATCGACAACACGATCGTCGGCTATTAGGAACGAGCGAGCCACACGGCCAGCCTGGGCACCCCTACTGCCAAGGCCTCATCGGTGGAAAAAACGTGGGCAACGAAGCGAGAATAATCATGGCATAATGAGCTGGGATGTGGCTAGACAAGCTCAATGGTGTGAGCGACGAAGCTAACGATGATGCACGCTACGTGAGGGCCAAATCATTGGGGGGATTTCGAGCATGCGGAGTGCTTCGTCGCAGGCCCTCGAGGCAGCATACGTGGGGTTGGATCTTGACGCTCTGGCTGGCCTAGGTAGACCTATTGCCCATCGCGATCGATGACCCGATCGTCGGCCATTAGCAACGAGTGAGCCACATGGCCAGCCTGGGCACCCCTGCTGCCAAGGCCTCATCGGTGGAAAAAACGTGGCAACGAAGCGAGAATAATCGTGGGATAATGAGCTGGGATGTGGCTAGACAGGCTCGACAGTGTGTGCGGCGAAGCTAACGATGATGCATGCTACGTGAGGGCCAAATCGTTGGGGGGATTTTGAGCATGCGGAATGCTTCGTCGCAAGTCCTCGAGGCTGCATACGTTGGGTTGGATCTCGACGCTCAGGCTTTCCTAGGCAGACTCGTTGCGCGGGGCAATCGATAACACGATCGTCGACCGTTAACAGCGAGCGCGCCACACGGCCAGCCTGGGCACCCCTGCTGCCAAGGCCTCATCGGTTGAAAAAACGTGGGCAACGAAGCGAGAATAATCGTGGGATAATGAGCTGGGATGTGGCTAGACAAGCTCGATGGTGTGGGCGGCGAAGCTAACGTTGAAGCATGCTATGTGGGGACAAAATCGTTGGAGGGATTTGGAGCATGCAGAGTGCTTCATCGCAGGCCCTCGAGGTGGCAGACGTTGGGTTGGATCTCGACGCTCAGGCTGTCCTAGGCAGACTTGTTGCGCATCGCGATCGATGACCCGATCGTCGGCCGTTAGCAACGAGTGAGCCACACGGCCAGCCTGGGCACCCCTGCTGCCAAGGCCTCATCGTTGGAAAAAACATGGGCAAAGAAGCGAGAATAATCGTGGGATAATGAGTTGGGATGAGGCTAGACAGGCTCGATGGTGTGGGTGGCGAAGCTAACGATGATGCATGCTACGTGAGGGCCAAATTGTTGGGGGGGATTTCGAGCATGCGGAGTGCTTCGTCACAGGCCCTCGATGCAGCAGATGTGGGGTTGGATCTCGACGCTCAGGCTTGCCTAGGCGAACTCATTGTGCATCGCGATCGAGGACCCGATAGTCGGCCGTTAGCAACGAGCGAGCCACACGGCCAGCCTGGGCAAGGCGTGACACCCCTGCTGCCAAGGCCTCATCGGTGGGAAAAACGTGGGCAATGAAACGAGAGATATTGTGGGATAATGAGCTGGGATGTGGCTAGAAAAACTCGATGGTATGGGCAGCAAAGCTAACGATGATGCATTCTACATGAGGGCCAAATCGCTGTGGGGATTTGGACCATTTAGAGTGCTTCGTCGCAGGCCTTCGAGGTGGTGGACGCGGGGCTGCATCCCAACTTCTAGGCTTGCCTAGGTGGACTCGTTGCGTAGCGCGATCGACAACATGATCATCGGCTGTAAGCAATGAGCGAGACACACGGCCAGCCTGGGCACCCCTGCTGGCGTGCCCGCCGCTGTGGCACACTGGGTGAGCAGCCAATGCCGTGCCTTGTAGGGGCTGCCTGGGCGTACTACCCATGCCAAGGGTCCGTGCTACATGGCACCCCTGGCTCGCACGCTGGGCTGTAAGTCGAGGGGCAGGGACGAGGGGGCTGGCTCGCGATGGGCGCCCACGGCCTGGCTGCCGCGCCCACAGCTGCTGCACACTGGGCGAGCCGCCAATGCCATGCCTGC
>JAJFZO010000004.1:503245-510745 GCA_021397835.1 Moringa oleifera
ATGCACACCGTAAGCGGACCGGCTGACCCATCCCAACGTCCAACTACGAGCTTTTTAACTGCAACAACTTAAATATACGCTATTGGAGCTGGAATTACCGCGGCTGCTGGCACCAGACTTGCCCTCCAATGGATCCTTGTTAAGGGATTTAGATTGTACTCATTCCAATTACCAGACTCGAAAAGCCCGATATTGTTATTTATTGTCACTACCTCCCCATGTCAAGATTGGGTAATTTGCACGCCTGCTGCCTTCCTTGGATGTGGTAGTCGTTTCTCAGGCTTCCTCTCCGGAATCGAACCCTAATTCTCCGTCATCTGTCACCACCATAGTAGGCAACTATCCTACCATCGAAAGTTGACAGGGCAGAAATTTGAATGATGCGTCGTCGGCACGATGGCCGTGCGATCCGTCGAGTTATCATGAATCATCAGAGCAACGGGCGAAGCCCGCGTCAACCTTTTATCTAATAAATGCGCCCCTTCCAGAAGTCGGGGTTTGTTGCACGTATTAACTCTAGAATTACAACGGTTATTCGAGTAGTAGGTACCATCAAACAAACTATGATTGATTTAATGAGCCATTCGCAGTTTCACAATCTAAATTAGTTCATACTTACACATGCATGGCTTAATCTTTGAGACAAGCATATGACTACTGGCAGGATCAACCAGGTAGCATCCTTCGAGACGCCGTGCCAACTATGACCGAAGCGTGCCGCAAGGCTCGCTAAGGCCAAAGCTGTCACAGTCATCGTTCAAAATCGATGGGACGTGGGACAAATGCTTTCGCTTGGACACGCAGAGGCCAAGGCCACTCCTGTCACAATACTTTTTGCACCTGAGGGGACAACCGATCTCTCGTGTTCCAAAGCAGCGTCATGCCAAAGCAAGCCGCGCTTGGAGCACGAGGCCTGGCTTAGGTTTCCACCCATTCCCACAAGGGACATGGTGCAAAGACAACCGACTCGAATCATCAAAATTCCATTTGTGAAGGCACGCGACATAGGGTCCCGACGTCACCCACGAAACGCTAACGTATGGCTCGGGGTCGAGCTTGAAGCGACGTGCTAATCGACAATTCGATGCGAGAGATGATTCTTCAATAGCAAGGGATGATTCTTCAATGGCAAGGGACCACCGATGAGGCCTTGGCAGCAGGGGTGTCACAACGTGCCTAGGCTGGCTGTGTGGCTCGTTCATTGCTAACGGTTGACGATCGTGTCGTCGATCACGCTGCGCAACAAGTCTGCTTCTCGGCAAGCCTGAGCGTAGAGATCCAACCCTGCGTCCGTCGCCTCGAGGGCCTGCGACGAAGCACTCCGCATGCTTGAAATCCCCACTAAGAATTTAGCCCTCACGTAGCATGCATCATCATTAGCTTCGCCGCCCACACCATCGAGCTTGTCTAGCCACGTCCCAGCTCATTATCCCACGATTATTCTTGCTTCGTTGCCCACATTTTTCCCACCGATCAGGCCTTGGCAGCAAGGGTGCCCAGGCTGGCCGTGTGGCTCGCTTGTTGCTAACAGCCAATGATCGTGTCATCGATCGCGCTGCGCAACGAGTCCACCTAAGCAAGCCTGAGCGTAGGGATCCAACCCCACGTCTGCCGCCTGGAGGGCCTGCGATGAAGCACTCTGCATGCTCGAAATTCCCCCAAAAGATTTAAACCTCGCGTAGCATACATCATCGTTAGCTTCGCCGCCCACACCGTCGAGCTTGTGTAGCCATATCCCAGCTCATTATCCCACGATTTTTCTCATTTCGTTGCCCACTATTTAGCGGATTTCATTTCCCACATTTTCCCCTCTCCGTTGGCTATTGATCTGGCATCCCACACTCTTCGGCCGACGTCGTCGGCCGCCTGTCTACCCGACGGTGGTGGCCGCCACAGCCACGCACCACCGACTGGATGGGCAAGGCAGCAAGTCGCCCTGCCCATGCCATGAGCGCTGGGTTGCCCGAGCCCAACGCCTGCCTACGTGGGATGGGCAGGGAGGGAGGCACGCATGGCTTGTTGGCACCCAGCAAGCTAGGTGACCACCTCCCCCCTAAAGAGTCTTAAATGAAATTTCACTCCCGGTAGGAGAAAACATCAATATATCTGAGCCGTCATAATGGGTCTAAAAAATGAAATCAACGCCCACAGCATGTGCTGAGCCTCACAGCGTGCTCGCAGCTGGCTCACGTGGGACACCCCTGGCAAGACTGGCGCCATGCCTACTATCGACTGCTGTGGCACCCCTGGCTCGCACGCTGGGCAGTCAGTCGAGGGGCACGGACAAGGGGGTTGGCTCGCGACAAGCACCCGTGGCCTGGTTAGCACGCCCACCGCTGCTGCACGCTGGGCGAGCAGCCCATGCCATGCCTGCTGGGGGCTGCCTGGGCGTGCCACTCGTGCCCAGGGTCCGTGCGACACGGCCCCCCTGGCTCGCACGTTGGGCAGTCAGTCGAGGGGCAGGGATGAAGGGGCTGGCTCGCGATGGGCGCCCGAGGCCTAGCTGGCGTGCCCACCGATGCCGTACGCAGGGCGAGCAGCACATGCCGTGCCTACTGGGGGCTGCCTTGGCGTGCCACATGTGCCCAGGGTCCGTGCGACACGGCCCCACTGGCTCGCTCGCTGGGCACTACGTCAAGGGACAGGGACGTGGGGGCTGGCTCGCGATGGGCGCCCGCGGCCTTGCTGGCGCGCCCACTGCTGCCGCATGCTGGGCGAGTAGCCCATGTCGTGCCTGCTAGGGGCTGCCTGGGTGAGCCACCCGTTTCCAGGGACCGTGCAACGCGACACCCTTGGCTCGCACGCTGGGCAGTCAGTGGAGGGGCAGTGACGAGGGGGCTGGCTCACGATGGGCGCCGGCGGCCTGGCTGGCGTGCCCACCACTGCCGCATGCTGGGCGAGCAGCCCATGCCGTGCCTGCTAGGGGCTGCCTAGGCGTGCCACCCGTGCCAAGGGTCCTTGAGACGCGGCACCCCTGGCTCGTACGCTGGGCAGCAATGGAGGGGTAGGGACGAGGGGGCTGGCAGGCGATGAGCGCCCGCGGCCTGGCTGGCGCGCCCACCGCTGCTGCACGCTGGGCGAGCAGCACATGCCGTGCCTACTGTGGGCTGCCTTGGCGTGCCACCTGTGCCCAGGGTCTGTGCGACGCGGCCCCACTAGCTCGCTCGTTGGGGTAGGGACATGGGGTTTGGCTCGCGATTGGCTCCTGCGACCTGGCTGGTGCGCCCACCACTGCCGCACGATGCGCGACCAGCCCATGCCATCCCTGCTGGGGGCTGCCTGGACGTGCAACCCGTGCCCAGGGTCCGTGCGATGCGGTCCTCCAGGCTCGCTCGTTGGGAAATTAGTCGAGGGACAGGGACGTGGGGGCTAGCTCGTGATGGGCGTCCGCGGCCTGGCTGGTGCGCCCACCGCTGCCGTACACTGGGGGAGCAGCCCATGCCGTGCTTGCTGGGGGCTGCCTGGGCGTGCCACCTGTTCCTAGGGTCCATGCGACGCGGCTCCCCTGGCTCGCTCACTGGGCACTTAGTCGAGGGACAGGGATGAGGGGGCTGGCTCGCGATGGAACCTGTAGCTTAGCTGGCGCGCCCTCCTCTGCCGCACGCTGGGCACTCGGCCTATGCCGTGCCTACTGGGGGCTGCCTGGGCATGCCTCCCGTGCCCAGGGTCCATGCGACGAGGCTCCCTTGGCTCGCTCACTAGGCACTTGGTTAAGGGATAGGGACGAGGGGGCTGGCTCACGATGGGCGCCTGTGGCCTGGCTGGCGCGCCCACCGCTGCCGCACGATGTGCGAGCAGCCTATGCCGTGCCTGCTGGGGGCTGCTTGGGCATGCCACCCATGCCCAGGGTCCGTGCGACGCGGCCCCCCTGGCTCGCTCGCTGGGTACTTAGTCGAGGGACAGGGACAACGTGGCCGGCTAGCTCGCTGGGCACAACTTCGAGGGACAGGGCCGTGGGGGCTGGCTCGCGATGGGCGCCTGCTGCCTGGCTGTCGTGTCCACCGCTACTGCAGGCTAGGCGAGCAGCCCATGTCGTGCCTGCTGGGGGCTGCCTGGGCATGCCACCCATGCCCAGGGTCCGTACGACGAGGCCCCCTTGGCTCTCTCGCTGGGCAGTCGGACGAGGGATATGGACGTGGGGGCTGGCTCGCGATAGGCGCCCGCGGACTGGCTAGCGTGCCCACCGCTGCCGCATGCTGGCCGAGCATCCCATGCCGTGCCTGCTGGGGGATTCTTGGGCTTTCCACCCGTGCCCAGGGTCCGTGCGACACAGCCCCCCTGTCTCGCTCGCTGGGAACTTAGTCGAGGTACAGGGACGTGGGGGCTGGCTCGTGATGGGCTCCCGCGGCTTGGGTGGCGCGCCTACCGCTGCCTGGGCGAGCAGCCCATGCTGTGCATGCTGGGGGCTGCCTGGGCATGCTATACATGCCCAGGGACTGTGCAACACGGCTCCCCTGGCTCGCTCGCTGAGCACTTAGTCGAGGGACAGGGATGAGGGGGCTGGCTCGCGATGGGCGCCTGTAGCTTGGCTGGCGCACCCTCCTCTGCCACACGGTGGGCACTTGGCCCAAGTCGTGCCTGTTGGGGGCTGCCTGGTCATTCCTCCCATGCCCAGGGTCCGTGCAATGCGGCCCATTGGCTCACTCGCTGGGCACATGGTCGAGGGACAGGGACGAGGGGGCTGGCTCGCGTTGGGCGCCTGTGGCCTTGCTGGCGCGCCCACCGTTGCCGCACACAGGGCACTTGGCCCATGCTGTGCCTTCTGGGGGCTGCCTGGGTATGCCTCCCATTCCTAGGGTCCATGCGACACGGCTCCTCTGGATTGCTCTCTTGGCACTTAGTCGAGGGACAGGGACGACGGGGCTGGCTCACGATGGGCGCCTTGTGACCTGGCTGGCGCGCCCTCCTCTGCCGCATGCTTGGCACTTCGCCCATGCCGTGCCTGCTGGGGGCTGCCTGGGCATGCCTCCTGTGCCTAGAGTCCATGCAACGCGGCTTCCTTGGCTCGCTCGCTGGGTGCTTAGTCGAGGGACAAGGACGAGGGGGCTGGCTCACGATGGGCACCTGTGGCCTTGCTGGCGCGCCCATTGCTGCTACACGCTTGGCAGTTGGCCCATGCTGTGCCTGCTGGAGGCTTCCTGGGCATGCCTCTCATGCCCAGGGTCCGTGCGACGCGGCTCCCCTTTCTCGCTCGCTGGGCACTTAGTCGAGGGACAGGGACGAGGGCGCTAGCTCGCGATGGGCGCTTATGGCCTGGCTGGCGCCCCCACCGCTGCAGCACGCTGGGCACTTGGCCCATGCCATGCCTGCTGGGGGCTGCCAGGGCATGCCTCCAGTGCCCAGAGTCCGTGCGATTTGGCTCCCCTAGCTCGCTCGCTCGGCACTATGTTGAGGGAAAGGGACGAGGTGTCTGGCTCATGATCGGCGCCTGTGGCCTCGCTGGCGCGCCCATCGCTGCCGCAAATTGGGCACTTGGCCCATTCCACGCCTGCTGGGGCTTCCGGGGCATGCCACCCATGCCCAGAGTCCGTGCGACACGGCTTCCCTGGCTCGCTCGCTAGGCACTTGGTCGAGGGACAGGGACGAGGGGGCTGGCTCGCGATGGGCGCCTGTGGCCTGGCTATCGTGCCCATCGCTGCCGCACGCTGGGCACTTGGCCCATGCCATGCCTGCTAAGGGCTGCCTGGGCATGGGTTCCATGCCCAAAGTCCCTGCGACATGGCTCCCCTGGCTCGCTTGCTGGGCACTTAGTCGAGGGACAGGGACGAGGGGGCTGGCTCGCGATGGGCGCCTGTGGCCTGGCTAGCGCGCCCTCCTCTGCCGGACACTGAGCACTTGGCCCATGCCATGCCTGCTGAGGGCTGCCTGGCCATGCCTTCCATGCCCAGGGTCCGTGCAACGTGGCTCCCCTGGCTCGCTCGCTATGCACTAAGTCGAGGGACAGGGATGAGGGGGCTGGCTCGCGATGGGCGTCCGTGGCCTGGCTGGTGCACCCACCGCTGCTGCACACTAGGCACTTGGCCCATGCTGTGCCTGCTGTGGGGCTGCTGGGGCATGCCTCCAGTGCACAGGGTTCATGTAACGCGGCTCCCCTTGCTCGCTCACTGGGCAGTACTTTACTGAGGGACAGCATCGAAGGACAAGTTTCTGTTAGATATATGTATTTTTTATTGCAATAACACTTGGTTCTCCACTGGCTTTTCAACCAAGCGTGATGACCAATTGTGCAAATCAACGGTTCTTATTATACTAGGTTGAATTACTATCGCGACATGGGCATCAGTAGGGTAAAACTAACCTGTCTCACGATGGTCTAAACCAAGCTCACGCTCCCTATTGGTGGGTGAACAATCCAACACTTGGTGAATTCTGCTTCACAATGATAGGAAGAGCCGACATCGAAGGATCAAAAAGCAACGTCGCTATGAACGCTTGCAGCCACAAGCCAGTTATCCCTGTGGTAACTTTTCTGACACTTCTAGCATCAAATTTTAAAGGTCTAAGGATCGATAGGCCACGCTTTCACGGTTCGTATTCGTACTAGAAATCAGAATCAAACGAGCTTTTACCCTTTTGTTCCACACGAGATTTCTATTCTCGTTGAGCTCATCCTAGGACACCTGTGTTATCTTTTAACAGATGTACTGCCCTAGCCAAATTCCCCACCTGACAATGTCTTCCGCCCAGATCAGCCAGCTGAAGCCGACCTTGGGTCTAAAAAGAGGGGTGACGCCCCGCCTCTGATTCACGGAATAAGTAAAATAACGTTAAAAGTAGTGGTATTTCACTTTCGCCGTTTTTGGCTCCCAGTTATCCTATACCCAAGTCAGACGAACGATTTGCACGTCAGTATCGCTGCGGGCCTCTACCAGAGTTTCTTTTGGCTTCGCCCCGCTCAGGCATAGTTCACCATCTTTCGGATCCCGATAGGCATGCTAGCACTCGAACCCTTCTCAAAAGATCAAGGTCGGTCGGCGATGCACCCGCGAGGGATCCCGTCAATCAGCTTCCTTGCGCCTTACGGGTTTACTCGCTCGTTGACTCGCACGCATGTCAGACTCTTTGGTCCGTGTTTCAAGACGAGTCGAATGGGGAGCTCGCTGGCCAATGCCGGGAGCGCGCAGGTGCCGAAGCACCGCCGCAATGGTGCGCACTGCCAACCATGATCTCGACGATGACGTCTCCGCGAGCGTATCAAAGTCTCGGGCTTGGGCCGCCGTCGCTATTCGCATCGGTCCGCACCCCGAGTTGATCGGTGGACTGGCTCATGGCCATTCCACATCCGACCGAGGTGCATCACCGACCCCCATCCACTTCCCTCCCGAAAATTTCAAGCACTCTTTGACTTTCTTTTCAAAGTCCTTTTCATTTTTCCCTCGCGGTACTTGTTCGCTATCGGTCTCTCGCCCGTATTTAGCCTTGGATGGAATTTACCGCCCTATTGGGGCTGCATTCCCAAACAACCCGACTCGTCGATAGCGCCTCATGGTGTGACAGAGT
>JAJFZO010000004.1:515745-630023 GCA_021397835.1 Moringa oleifera
GCGCTACGCAACGAGACCGCCTAGGTAAGCCTGAGCGTCGGGATCCAACCCCACGCCCGCCACCTCGAGGGCCTGTGACGAAGCACTCCGGATGCTTTAAATTTCCCCTGGCGATTTGGCCCTCGCGTAGCATGCATCATCGTTAGCTTCGCCGCCCACACCATCGAGTTTGTATAGCCACATCCTAGCTCATTATTCCATGATTTTTCTCATTTCATTGCCCATATTTTTCCCACCGATGAGGCATTGGTAGTAGGGGTGCCCAGGCTAGCCCTGTGGCTCGCTCATTGCTAACGGCCGGCGATCATTTCATCGATCGCGCAGTGCAACGAGTTCGCCTAGGCAAGCCTGAGTGTCGAGATCCAACCCCGCGTCTGCCGCCTCGATGGCCTGTGACGAAGCACTCCGCATGCTTGAAATTCCCCCCAACGATTCGGCCCTCGAGTAGCATGCCTCATCGTTAGCTTCCCCTCCCAAACCATCGAGCTTGTGTAGCCACATCCCAGCTCATTATCCCACGATTTTTCTCATTCCGTTGCCGACGTTTTTCCCACCGATAAGGCCTTGGCAGCAGAGGTGTCACGCCTTGCCCAAACTGGCCGTGTGGCTCGCTCATTGCTAACGGCCGACGATCGTGCTTTGCAATGAGCCCACCTAGGTAAGCCTGGGCATGGGGATCCAGCCCCGTATCCGCGCCTCGAGGGCCTGCGACGAAGCACGCCGCATGCTCAAAATCCCCCTAGCGATTTGGCCATCGCGTAGCATGCATCATCGTTAGCTTCGCCGCCCACACCGTCGAGCTTGCATAGCCACATCCCAGCTTATTATCCCATTATTTATCTCATTTTTTTGCCCACATTTTTGCCACCGATGAGGCCTTGGCAGCAGGGGCGCCCAGGCTGTCCGTGTGGCTTCTCATTGCTAATGGCCGACGATCATGTCGTCGATCGCGCTGCGCAACGAGACTGCCTAGGCAAGCCTGAGCGTCGGGATCCAACCCCACACCCGCCACCTCGAGGGCTTGTGACGAAGCACTACGTATGCTTGAAATTCCCCCCAACGATTTGGCCCTCGAGTAGTATGCATCATCGTTAGCTTCACCGCCCACACCGTCAAGCTTGTGTAGCCACATCCTAGCTCATTATCCAACGATTTTTTTTCATTTCGTTGCCGATATTTTTCCCACCGATGAGGCCTTGGCAATAGAGGTGTGACGCCTTGCCCAAGATGGCCGTGTGGCACGCTCATTGCTAACGGCCGACGATCATGTCATCGATCGCGCTGTGCAACGAGTCCACCTAGGCAAGCTTGGGCATAGGGATCCAGCCCCGTATCCGCGCCTCGAGTGCCTGCGACGAAGCACTCCGCATTCTCAAAATCCCCCCAGCGATTTGGCACTCGCGTAGCATGCATCATCGTTAGCTTCGCCGCCCACACCGTCGAGCTTGTATAGCCACGTCCCAGCTTGTTATCCCATTATTTATCTCATTTCGTTGCCTACATTTTTTCCACCGATGAGGCCTTGGCAGCAAGGGCGCCCAGGCTGGCCGTGTGGCTTACTCATTGCTAACTGCTAACGATCATGTCATTGATCACGCTGCACAATGAGACCGCCTAAGCAAGCCTGAGCGTCGGGATCCAACCCCACGCCCGCCACCTCAAGGGCCTGTGACGAAGCACTCTGCATGCTTGAAATTCCCCCCAACGATTTGGCCCTCGAGTAGCATGCATCATCGTTAGCTTCACCGCCCACACCGTCAAGCTTGTGTAGCCACATCCCAGCTCATTATCCAACGATTTTTTTCATTTTGTTGCCGATATTTTTCCCACCGATGAGGCTTTGGTAGTAGAGGTGTCACGCCTTGCCCAGGATGGCCGTGTGGCTCTCTCATTGCTAACGGCCGACGATCGTGTCATCGATCGCGCTGTGCAATGAGTCCACCTAGGCAAGCCTGGGCATAGAGATCCAGCCTCGTATCCGCGCCTCGAGTGCCTGCGACGAAGCACTCCGCATTCTCAAAATCCCCCCAGCAATTTGGCCCTCGCGTAGCATGCATCATCGTTAGCTGCGCCGCCCACACCGTCGAGCTTGTATAGCCACGTCCCAGCTCATTATCCCATTATTTATCTCATTTCGTTGCCCACATTTTTCCCACCGATGAGGCCTTGGCAGCAGGGGTGCCAGGCTGGCCGTGTGGCATGCTCATTGCTAACGGCTGACGATCATGTCGTCGATCGCGTTGCGCAACGAGACTGCCTAGGCAAGCCTGAGCGTCGAGATCCAACCCCACGCCCACCACCTCGAGGGCTTGTGACGAAGCACTCCGTATGCTTGAAATTCCCCCCAACGATTTGGCCCTCGAGTAGCATGCATCATCGTTAGCTTCGTCGCCCACACCGTTAAGCTTGTGTAGCCACATCCCAGCTCATTTTCCCACAATTTCTCTCATTTCGTTGCCGACGTTTTTCCCACCGCTGAGGCCTTGGCAGCAGAGGTGTCATGCCTTGCCCAGGCTGGCCGTGTGGCTCGCTCATTGCTAACGGTCGACGATCGTGTCATCGATCGTGCTATGCAACGAGTCCATCTAGGCAAGCATGGATATAGGGATCCGGCCCCGCATCCGCACCTCGAGGGCCTGCGACGAAGCACTCCGCATGCTCAAAATCCCCTAAGCGATTTGGCCCTCGCGTAGCATGCAACATCGTTAGCTTCGCCGCCCACACCGTCGAGCTTGTATAGCCACGTCCCAGCTCATTATCCCATTATTTATCTCATTTCGTTGCCCATATTTTTCCCACCGATGAGGCCTTGGCAGCAAAGGCGCCCAGGCTGGCCATGTGGCTTGCTCATTGCTAACGGCTGACGATCATGTCGTCGATCACGCTGCGCAATGAGACCGCCTAAGCAAGCTTGAGCGTCGGGATCCAACCCCATGCCCGCCACCTTGAGGGTCTGTGACGAAGCACTCCGCATGCTTGAAATTCCCCCCAATAATTTGGCCCTCGAGTAGCATGCATCATCGTTAGCTTCACCGCCCATACCGTCAAGCTTGTGTAGCCACATCCCAGCTCATTATCCAACGATTTTTTTCATTTCGTTGCCGATATTTTTCCCACCGATGAGGCCTTGGCAGTAGATGTGTCACGCCTTGCCTAAGATGGCCGTGTGGCTCGCTCATTGCTAACGGTCGACAATCGTGTCATCGATCGCGCTGTGCAACGAGTCCACCTAGGCAAGCCTGGGCATAGAGATCCAGCCCCGTATCCGCGCCTCGAGGGCCTACGACGAAGCATTCCGCATACTCAAAATCCCCCGAGCGATTTAGCCCTCGCGTAGCATGCATCATCGTTAGCTTCGCCGCCCACACCGTCGAGCTTATATAGCCACGTCCCAGCTCATTATCCCATTATTTATCTCATTTCGTTGCCCATGTTTTTCCCACCGATGAAGCCTTGGCAGCAGGGGCCCCCAGGCTGGCCGTGTGGCTTGCTCATTGCTAACGGCTGACGATCATGTCGTCGATCACGCTGCGCAATGAGACCGCTTAAGCAAGCCTGAGCGTCGGGATCCAACCCCACGCCCGCCACCTCGAGGGCCTGTGACGAAGCACTCCTGATGCTTTAAATTTCCCCTGGCGATTGGCCCTCGCGTAGTATGCATCATCGTTAGCTTCGCCGCCCACACCGTCGAGCTTGTATAGCCACATCCTAGCTCATTTTCCCACGATTTTTCTCATTTCGTTGCCGACGTTTTTCCTACCAATGAGGCCTTGGCAGCGGAGGTGTCACGCCTTGCCCAAGCTGGCCGTGTGGCTCGCTCATTGCTAACGGTTGACGATCGTATCATCGATCGCGCTGTGCAACGAGTCCACCTAGGCAAGCATGGACATCGGAATCCTGCCCTGCATCCGCCATTTCGAGGGCCTGCGATGAAGCACTCCGCATGCACAAAATCCCCCCAGCGATTTGGCCCTCGCGTAGCTTGCATCATCGTTAGATTCGCCGCCCACACACCGTCGAGCTTGTCTACAATTTCTCTCATTTCGTTGCCCATGTTTTTCCCACCGATGAGGCCTTAGCATCAAGGTTGTCATGCGTTGCCCAGGCTGGCTGTCTGGCTTGCTTGTTGCTAACGACCGACGATCGTGTCGCCGATCGTGCTGCGCAATGAGTCTGCCTAGGCAAGCCTGAGCATCAGGACTCAGCCCCGCATCCGCCACCTCGAGGGCCTGTGACAAAGCACTCCGCATGCTTAAAATCCCCTCAACGATTTGGGCCTCGCGTAGCATGCAACATCGTTAGCTTTGCCGCCCACACCATCGAGCTTGTGTAGCCACATCCCAAATCATTTTTCCACGATTTTTCTCATTTCATTGCCCAAGTTTTTCCCACCGATGAGGCCTTGGCAGCAGGGGTGTCATGCCTTGCCCAGGCTGGCCGTATGGCTCACTCATTGGTAACGGTCGACGATCGTGTCGTCGATCGCGCTGTGCAACGAGTCCGCTAAGGCAAGCCTGGGCATCAGGATCCTACCCTGCATCCACCGCTTCGAGGGCCTGCGACGAAGCACTCCACAAGCACAAAATCCCTTCAACGATTTGGCCCTCGCGTAGCATGCATCTTCGTTAGCTTCGCCGCCCACACCGTCCAGTTTGTGTAGCCACATCCCAGCTCATTATCCCATTATTTTTCTCATTTCGTTGCCCACATTTTTCCCACCGATGAGGCCTTGGCAGCAGGGGTGCCCAGACTGGCCGTATGGCTCGCTCATTGCTAACGGCCGAAGATCATGTTGTTGATCGTGTTGCGCAACGAGTCCGCCTAGGCAAGCCTGAACGTCGGGATCCAACCCCACGCTCGCCACCTCTAGGGCCTGTGACGAAGCACTCCACATGCTTGAAATTCCCCCCAATGATTTGGCCCTCGCGTAGCATTCATCATCGTTAGCTTCGTTGCCCACACCGTCGAGCTTGTGTAGCCATATCCCAACATATTATCCCACGATTTTTCTCATTTCGTTGCCCACCTTTTTCCCACCGATGAGGCCTTGGCAGCAGGGGTGTCACGCCTTGCCCAAGCTGGCCATGTGGCTCGCTCATTGCTAACGGCCGTCGATCGTGTCATCGATCGCATTGCGCAACGAGTCCGCCAAGGCAAGCCTGGGCGTCGGGATCTAGCCCCACATCCGCTGCCTGGAGGGCTTGCGACGAAGCACTCAGCATGCACAAAATCCCCCCAGTGATTTGGCCCTCGCGTAGCATGCATCATCGTTAGCTTCGCCGCCCACACCGTCGAGGTTGTATAGCCACATCCCAGCTCATTATCCCACTATTTTTCTCATTTCGTTGCCCACATTATTCCCTCCGATGAGGCCTTGGCAGTAGGGGTGCATAGGCTGGCCTTGTGGCTCGCTCATTGCTAATGGCCGACGATCATGTTGTCGATTGCGCTACGCAACGAGTCCGCCTAGGAAAGCTTGGGCGTCGGGATCCAACCCCACGTCTGTCGCCTCGAGGGCCTGCGACGAAGCACTCCGCAAGCACAAAATCCCCCCAGCGATTTGGCCCTCGCGTAACATGCATCATCGTTAGCTTCACCGCCCTCACCGTCGAGTTTGTCTAGCTACATCCCAGCTCATTATCCCACAATTTCTCTCGTTTGTTGCCCACGTTTTTCTCACCGATGAGGCCTTAGCAACAGGGTTGTCACGCCTTACCCAGGCTAGCTGTCTGGTCTGCTTGTTGCTCACGGTCGACGATCGTGTCGTCGATCGCGCTGCACAATGAGTCCGCCTAGGTAAGCCTGAGTGTCAGGATCCAGCCCCGCATCCGCCGCCTCGAGGGCCTGCGACGAAGCACTCCGCATGCTCAAAATCCCCCCAACAATTTGGGCCTCGCGTAGCATGCATCATCGTTAGCTTCACCGCCAACACCGTCGAGCTTATGTAGCCACATCCCAAATCATTTTTTCACGATTTTTCTCATTTCGTTGCCCAAGTTTTTCCCACCGATGAGGCCTTGGCAGCAAGGGGGTCACGCCTTGCCCAGGCTAGCCATGTGGCTCGCTCATTGCTAACGATCAACGATCGTGTCGTCGATTGCGCTGTGCAACGAGTCCGCAAAGGCAAGCCTGGGCATCGGGATCCTTCCCTGCATCCGCCACTTCGAGGGCCTGCGACGAAGCACTCCGCATGCACAAAATCCCCCCAGCGATTTGGCCCTCACGTAGCATGCATCTTCGTTAGCTTTGTCGCCCACACCGTCGAGTTTGTGTAGCCACATCCCTGCTCATTATCCCATTATTTTTCTCAATTCCTTGCCCACATTTTTTCCACCGATGCGGCCGTGGCAGCAGGGGTGCCCAGGCTAGTCGTGTGGCTCGCCCATTGCTCACGGCCGACGATCATGTCGACGATGGCGTTGCGCAACGAGTCCTCTTAGGCAAGCCTGAGCTTCGGGATCCAACCAGACGTTCGCTGCCTCGAGGGCCTGTGATGAAGCACTCTGCATGCTCGAAATTCCCCCCAACGATTTGGTCTCGCGTAGCATGCATCATCGTTCGCTTCGCTACCATCATTGTTGAGCTTGTGTAGCCACATCCCAGATCATTTTTTCACGATTTTTCTCATTTTGTTGCCCAAGTTTTTTCCACCGATGAGGCCTTGGCAGCAGGGGTTTCACGCCTTGCCCAGGCTGGCCGTGTGGCTCCCTCATTGCTAACGATCGACGATCGTGTCGGCGATCGCGCTTTGCAACGAGTCCGCCAAGGCAAGCCTGGGCATCGGGATCGTTCCCTGCATCTGCCGCCTTGAGGGCTTGCAACGAAGCACTCCGCATGCACAAAGTCCCCCCTGTGATTTGGCCCTCGCGTAGCATGCATCATCGTTAGCTTTGCCGCCCACACCGTCGAGTTTATCTAGCTACATCCCAGCTCATTATCCCACAATTTCTCTAGTTTTGTTGACCATATTTTTCCCACCGATGAGGCCTTAGCAACAAGGTTGTCACGCCTTGCCCAAGCTGGTTGTCTGGCTCGCTTGTTGCTCACGGCCGACGATCGTGTCGTTGATCGTGCTGCGCAACGAGCCTACCTAGGCAAGCCTGAGCATCAGGATTCAGCTCCGTATCCGACGCCTCGAGGGCCTGCGGCGAAGCACTCCGCATGCTCAAAATCCCCCCAACGAGTTGGGCCTCGCGTAACATGCTTCATCGTTAGCTTCGCCGCCAACACCGTCGAGCTTGTGTAGCGACATCCCAGATCATTTGTCCATAATTTTTCTCATTTCGTTGCCCAAGTTCTTCCCACCGATGAGGCCTTGGCAGTAGGGGTGTCACACCTCGCCCAGGCTGGCCGTGTGGATCGCTCATTGCTAACGGTCGACGATCGTTTCGTCGATCGCGCTGTGCAACGAGTCCGCCAAGGCAAGCCTGGGCATTGGGATCCTTCCTTGCATCCGCCACTTCGAGGGCATGCGACGAAGCACTCCGCATGCACAAAATCCCCCCAGCGATTTGGCCCTCGCGTAGCATGCATCTTCGTTTGCTTCACCGCCCATACCGTCGAGTTTATGTAGCCACATCCCAGCTCATTATCCCATTATTTTTCTCATTTCGTTGCCCACATTTTTCCCACCGATGAGGCTTTGGCAGCAGCGGTGCCTAGGCTGGCCGTGTGGCTCACTCATTGCTAACGGCAGACGATCATGTCGTCGATCGCGTTGCACAACGAGTTTGCCTAGGCAAGCCTGAGCATCGGGATACAACCCCACGTTCGTCGCCTCGAGGGCCTGTGACGAAGCACTCCGCATGCTCGAAATTCCCCCCAACGATTTGGCCCTCGCGTAGCATTCATCATCGTTAGCTTCGCCGCCCATACCGTCGAGCTTGTGTAGCCACATCGCAGCTCATTATCCCATGATTTTTCTCGTTTTGTCGCCCACGTTTTTCCCGCCGATGAGGCCTTAGCAACAGGGTTGTCACGCCTTGCCTAGGCTAGCTGTCTGGCTCGCTTGTTGCTAACGGCCGACGATCGTGTTGCCGATCGCGCTGCGCAACGAGTCCGCCTAGGCAACCCTGAGCGTCAGGATCCAGCCCCGCATCCGACGCCTCGAGGGCCTGCGACGAAGCACTCCGCATGCTCAAAATCCTCCCAACGATTTGGGCCTCGCGTAGCATGCATCATCGTTAGCTTCGTCGCCCACACTGTCGAGCTTGTGTAGCCACATCCCAGATCATTTTTCCATGATATTTCTTATTTCGTTGCCCCCATTTTTCCCACCAATGAGGCCTTGGCAGCAGGGGTGTCACGCCTTGCCCAGGCTGGCCATGTGGCTCGCTCATTGCTAACGGCCGACAATCGTGACGAGTCCGCCAAAGCAAGCCTGGGCATCGGGATCCTACCCTGCATCCGCCGCTTCGAGGGCCTGTGACGAAGCACTCCGCATGCACAAAATCCCCTCAGCGATTTGGCCCTTGCGTAGCATGCATCTTCGTTTGCTTCACCGCCCACACCGTCGAGTTTATGTAGCCACATCCCAGCTCATTATCCCATTATTTTTCTCATTTCGTTGCCTACATTTTTCCCACCGATGAGGCTTTGGCAGCAGCGGTGCCTAGGCTTGCCGTGTGGCTCCCTCATTGCTAACGGTAGATGATCATGTCGTCGATCGCGTTGCGCAACGAGTTTGCCTAGGCAAGCCTGAGCATCGGGATCCAACCCCACGTTCGCCGCCTCGAGGGCCTGTGACGAAGCACTCCGCATGCTCGAAATTCCCCCCAACGATTTGGCCCTCGCGTAGCATTCATCATCGTTAGCTTCGCTGCCCATACCGTCGAGCTTGTGTAGCCACATCGTAGCTCATTATCCCATGATTTTTCTCATTTTGTTGCCCATGTTTTTCCCACCGATGAGGCCTTGGCAGCATGGGTGTCGTGCCTTGCCCAGGCTGGCCGTGTGGCTCGCTCATTGCTAACGGACGACGATCGTGTCATCGATCACGCTGCGTAACGAGTCCGCCAAGGCTTGGCGTCAGTATCCAGCCCGGCATCCGTCGCCTGGAGGGCCTGCGACGAAGCACTCAGCATGCTCAAAATCCCCCCAGCGATTTGGCCCTCACGTAGCATGCATCATCGTTAACTTTGCCACCCACACTGTCGAGCTTGTGTAGCCACATCCCAGCTCATTATCCCACGATTTTTCTCATTTCCGCTGCCCACGTTTTTCCCACCGATGAGGCCATGGCAGCAGAGGTGTCACACTTTGCCCAGGCTGGCTATGTGGCTCGCTCATTGCCAACATCCGATGATCGTGTCGTCGATCGCGCTGCGCAACGAGTCTGCCTAGGCAAGCCTGAGCGTCGGGATCCAGCCCCGCATCTGCCGCCTTGAGGGCATGTGACGAAGCACTCCGAGTGTTCAAAATCCCCCTAGTGATTTGGCCCTCACGTAGCATGCATCATCATTAGCTTTGCCGCCCACATCATCCAGTTTGTCTAGCTACATCCCAGCTCATTATCCCACAATTTCTCTCATTTCATTGCCCACGTTTTTCCCACCGATGAGGCCTTAGCAACAGAGTTGTGACGACTTGCCCAGGCTGGCTATCTGGCTCGCTTGTTGCTCACGGCCGACGATCGTGTCGTCGATTCTGCTGCACAATGAGTCCACCTAGGCAAGCCTGAGCGTCAGGATCCAGCCCCGCATCCGTCGCCTCGAGGGCCTGCGACGAAGCACTCCGCATGCTCAGAATCCCCCCAACGATTTGGGCCTCGCGTAGCATGCATCATCGTTAGCTTCGTCGCCAACACCGTCGAGCTTGTTTAGCCACATCCCAGATCATTTTTCCATGATTTCTCACTTCGTTGCCCACATTTTTCCCACTGATAAGGCCTTGGCAGCAGGGGTGTCACGCCTTGCCCAGGCTGGCCGTGTGGCTCGCTCATTGCTAACGGTCGACGATCGTGTCATCGATCATGCTGCGCAACGAGTCCGCCTAGGCAAGCCTGGGCATCGGGATCTAGCCCTGCATTCCCCGCCTTGAGAGCCTGCGACGAAGCACTCCGCATGCTCAAAATCCCCCCAGCGATTTGGCCCTCGCGTAGCATGCATCATATTTAGCTTCGCCGCCCACGCCGTCGAGTTAGTGTAGCCACATCCTAACTCATTATCCCACAATTTCTCTCGTTTCGTTGCCCACGTTTTTCCCACCGATGAGGCCTTAGCAACAGGGGTGCCACGCCTTGCCCAGGCTGGCTGTCTAGCTCGCTTGTTTCTAACGGCCCACGATCGTGTCATCGATCGCGCTGCGAAACGAGTCCGTCTAAGCAACCCTGAGCGACGAGATCCAACCCCACATCCGTCGCCTCGAGGGCCTGTGACGAAGCACTCCGCATGCTCGAAATTCCCCCCAACGATTTGGTCGTCGTGTAGCATGCATCATCGTTAGCTTCGCCGCCCATACCGTCGAGCTTATGAAGCCATATCCCAGCTTATTATCCCACGATTTTTCTCATTTCGTTTACCACATTTTCCCTACCGATGAGGCCTTGGCAGCAGGGGTGCCCAAGCTAGCCGTGTGGCTCGCTCATTGCTAACGATCAACGATCGTGTCGTCGATCGCGCTTTGCAACGAGTCCGCCAAGGCAAGCCTAGGCATCGGGATCCTTCCCTGCATCTGTCGCTTCGAGGGCCTGCGACAAAGCACTCCGCATACTCAAAATGCCCCCAGTAATTTGGCCCTCGCGTAGCATGCATCTTCGATAGCTTCGCCGCCCACACTGTCGAGTTTGTGTAGCCACTTCCCAACTCATTATCCCATTATTTTTCTCATTTTGTTGCCTACATTTTTCCCACCGATGAGGCCTTGGCAGCAGGGGTGCCCAGGCTGGCCGTGTGGCTAGCTCATTGCTCACAGCCGACGTTCATGTCGCCGATCGCGTTGCGCAACGAGTCCGCTTAGGCAAGCCTGAGCGTCGAGATCCAACCCCACGTTCGTAGCCTCAAGGGCCTACGACGAAGCACTCCGCATGCACAAAATCCCCCCAATGATTTGCCCTCGCGTAGCATGCATCATCGTTAGCTTCGTCGCCCACACCTTCGAGTTTATCTAGCTACATCCCAGCTCATTATCCCAAAATTTCTCTCATTTCGTTGACCACGTTTATCCCACCGATGAGGCCATAGCAACAGGGTTGTCATGCCTTGCCCAGGCTGGCTGTCTGGCTCGCTTGTTATGCAACGAGTCCGCCTAGGCAAGCCTGAGCGTCAGGATCCAGCCCCGCATCCGCCACCTCGAGGGCCTGCGACGAAGCACTCCGCATGCTCAAAATCCCCCCAACGATTTGGGCCTCGCGTAGCATGCATCATGCTTAGCTTCGCCGCCAACACCGTCGAGCTTGTGTAGCCACATCCCAGATCATTTTTCCACAATTATTTTCATTTCATTGCCCAAGTATTTCCCACCGATGAGGTCTTGGCAGCAGGGGTGTCACGCATCGCCCAGGCTAGCCGTGTGGCTCGCTCATTGCTAACGGCCGACGATCGTGTCGTCGATCGCGCTGTGCAACGAGTCCGCAAAGGCAAGCCTGGGCATCGGGATCCTTCCCTGCATCCGCCACTTCGAGGGCCTACGACGAAGCACTCCGCATGCACAAAATCCCCCCAGCGATTTGTCCCTGGCGTAGCATGCATCTTCGTTAGCTTCGTCGCCCACACCGTCGAGTTTATGTAGCCACATCCTTGCTCAATATCCCATTATTTTTCTCATTTCGTTGCCCATATTTTTCCCACCGATGAGGCCTTGGCAGCAGGGGTGCCCAGGCTGGCCGTGTGGCTCGCTCATTGCTCACGGCCGACGATCATGTCGACGTTCGCGTTGCGCAACGAGTCCACTTAGGCAAGCCTGAGCGTCGGGATCCAACCCCACGTTCGCCGCCTCGAGGGCCTGTGACGAAGCACTCCGCATGCTCGAAATTCCCCCCAACGATTTGGTCTCGCGTAGCATGCATCATCGTTCGCTTCGCTGCCAACACTGTCGAGCTTGTGTAGCCACATCCCAGATCATTTTTTCATGATTTTTCTCATTTCGTTGCCCAAGTTTTTCCCACCGATGAGGCCTTGGCAGCAGGGGTGTCACGCCTTGCCCAGGCTCGCCGTGTGGCTCGCTCATTGCTAACGGTCGACGATCGTGACGAGTCCGCCAAGGCAAGCCTGGGCATCGGGATCGTTCCCTGCATCTGCCGCTTCGAGGGCCTGCGACAAAGCACTCCGCATGCACAAAATCCCTCAAGCGATTTGGCCCTCGCGTAGCATGCATTTTCGTTAGCTTCGTCGCCCACACCGTCGAGTTTGTGTAGCCATATCCCAGCTCATTATCCCATTATTTTTCTCATTTCGTTGCCCACATTTTTCCCACCGATGAGGCCTTGGCAACAGGGGTGCCTAGGCTGGCCGTGTGGCTCACTCATTGCTAACGGCAGACGATCATGTCGTCGATCGCGTTGCGCAACGAGTCTGCTTAGGCAAGCCTGAGCGTCGAGATCCAACCCCACGTTCGCCGCCTTGAGGGCTTGCAACGAAGCACTCCGCATGCACAAAGTACCCCCAGCGATTTGGCCCTCGCGTAGCATGCATCATCGTTAGCTTCGCCGCCCACACCGTCGAGTTTATCTAGCTACATCCCAGCTCATTATCCCATAATTTCTCTAGTTTTGTTGACCATATTTTTCCCACCGATGAGGCCTTAGCAACAAGGTTGTCACGCCTTGCCCAAGCTGGTTGTCTGGCTCGCTTGTTGCTCACGGCCGACGATTGTGTCGTTGATCTCACTGCGCAACGAGTCTACCTAGGCAAGCCTGAGCGTCAGGATCCAACCTCGCATCCGTCGCCTCGAGGGCCTGCGACGAAGCACTCCGCATGCTCAAAATCCCCCTAACGATTTGGGCCTCGCGTAGCATGCATCATCGTTAGCTTCGCCGCCAACACCGTCGAGCTTGTGTAGCGACATCCCAGATCATTTGTCCACGATTTTTCTCATTTCGTTGCCCAAGTTCTTCCCACCGATGAGGCCTTGGCAGTAGGGGTGTCACACCTCGCCCAGGCTGGCCGTGTGGATCGCTCATTGCTAACGGTCGATGATCGTGTCGTCGATCGCGCTGTGCAATGAGTCCGCCAAGGCAAGCCTGGGCATTGGGATCCTTCCCTGCATCTGCCACTTCGAGGGCATGCGACGAAGCACTCCGCATGCACAAAATCCCCCCAGCGATTTGGCCCTCGCGTAGCATGCATCTTCGTTTGCTTCACCGCCCATACCGTCGAGTTTATGTAGCCACATCCCAGCTCATTATCCCATTATTTTTCTCATTTCGTTGCCCACATTTTTCCCACCGATGAGGCTTTGGCAGCAGCGGTGCCTAGGCTGGCCGTGTGGCTCACTCATTGCTAACGGCAGACGATCATGTCGTCGATCGCGTTGCACAACGAGTTTGCCTAGGCAAGCCTGAGCATCGGGATACAACCCCACGTTCGTCGCCTCGAGGGCCTGTGACGAAGCACTCCGCATGCTCGAAATTCCCGCCAACGATTTGGCCCTCGCGTAGCATTCATCATCGTTAGCTTCGCCGCCCATACCGTCGAGCTTGTGTAGCCACATCGCAGCTCATTATCCCATGATTTTTCTCGTTTTGTCGCCCACGTTTTTCCCGCCGATGAGGCCTTAGCAACAGGGTTGTCACGCCTTGCCTAGGCTAGCTGTCTGGCTCGCTTGTTGCTAACGGCCGACGATCGTGTTGCCGATCGCGCTGCGCAACGAGTCCGCCTAGGCAACCCTGAGCGTCAGGATCCAGCCCCGCATCCGCCGCCTCGAGGGCCTGCGACGAAGCACTCCGCATGCTCAAAATCCTCCCAACGATTTGGGCCTCGCGTAGCATGCATCATCGTTAGCTTCATCGCCCACACTGTCGAGCTTGTGTAGCCACATCCCAGATCATTTTTCCACGATTTTTCTCATTTCGTTGCCCCCATTTTTCCCACCAATGAGGCCTTGGCAGCAGGGGTGTCACGCCTTGCCCAGGCTGGCCATGTGGCTCGCTCATTGCTAACGGCCGACAATCGTGACGAGTCCGCCAAAGCAAGCCTGGGCATCGGGATCCTACCCTGCATCCGCCGCTTCGAGGGCCTGTGACGAAGCACTCCGCATGCACAAAATCCCCTCAGCGATTTGGCCCTTGCGTAGCATTATCCCATTATTTTTCTCATTTCGTTGCCCACATTTTTTCCACCTATGAGGCTTTGGCAGCAGGAGTGCCCAGGCTGGCCGTGTGGCTCGCTCATTGCTAACGGCCGATGATCATGTCGTCGATCGCGTTGCGCAACGAGTTTGCCTAGGCAAGCCTGAGCATCAGGATCCAACCCCACGTTCGCCGCCTCGAGGGCCTGTGACGAAGCACTCAGCATGCTCAAAATCCCCCTAACGATTTGGCCTTCACGTAGCATGCATCATCGTTAGCTTTGCCACCCACACCGTCGAGCTTGTGTAGCCAAATCCCAGTTCATTATCCCACGATTTTTTTCATTTCTGTTGCCCACGTTTTTCCCACCGATGAGGCCATGGCAGCAGTGGTGTCACACTTTGCCTAGGCTGGCTGTGTGGGTGCTCATTGCCAACATCCGACGATCGTGTCGTCGATCGCGCTGCGCAACGAGTTTGCCTAGGCAAGCCTGGGCATTGGGGTCCAGCCCCGCATCTGCCGCCTTGAGGGCCTGTGACGAAGCACTCCGAATGCTCAAAATCCCCCTAGTGATTCGGCCCTCACGTAGCATGCATCATCATTAGCTTTGCCGCCCATACCGTCGAGCTTGTGTAGCCACATCGCAGCTCATCATCCCATGATTTTTCTCACTTCGTTGCCCACATTTTTCCCACTGATGAGGCCTTGGCAGCAGGGGTGTCACGCCTTGCCCAGGCTGGCCATGTGGCTCGCTCATTGCTAACGGTCGACGATCGTGTCGTTGATCACGCTGCGCAACGAGTCCGCCTAGGCAAGCCTGGGCATCGGGATCTAGCCCTGCATTCCCCGCCTTGAGAGCCTGCGATGAAGCACTCCGCATGCTCAAAATCCCCCCAGCGATTTGGCCCTCGCGTAGCATGCATCATATTGAGCTTCGCCGCCCACACTGTCGAGTTAGTGTAGCCACATCCCAGCTCATTATCCCACAATTTCTCTCGTTTCGTTGCCCACATTTTTCCCATCAATGAGGCCTTAGCAATAGGGGTGCCACGCCTTGCCCAGGCTGGCTGTCTGGCTCGCTTGTTGCTAACAGCCCACGATCGTGTCATCGATCGCGCTGCGAAATGAGTCCGTCTAAGCAACCCTGAGCGTCGGGATCCAACCCCACATCCGTCGCCTCAAGGGCCTGTGACGAAGCACTCCGCATGCTCGAAATTCCACCCAACGATTTGGCCGTCGCGTAGCATGCATCATCGTTAGCTTCGCCGCCAACACCGTCGAGCTTATCAAGCCACATCCCAGCTCATTGTCCTACGATTTTTCTCATTTCGTTGCCCACATTTCCCTACCGATGAGGCCTTGGCAGCAGGGGTGCCCAAGCTGGCCGTGTGACTCGCTTACTGCTAATGGCCGACGATCATGTCGTCGATTGCGCTGCGCAATGAGTCCGCCGAGGCAAGTCTGGGCTTCGGGATCCAACCCCATGTCCATCACCTCGAGGGCCTGTGATGAAGCACTATGCATGCTAGAAATTCCCCCCAACGATTTGGCCCTCGCATAGCATGCATCATCGTTAACTTCGTCGCCCACACCGTCGAGCTTGTGTAGCCACATCCCAACTCATTATCCCATAATTTTTCTCATTTCGTTGCCCACATTTTTTGCACCGATGAGGCATTGGCAGCAGGGGTGTCACGCCTTGCCCAGGCTGCCCATGTGGCTCGATCATTGCTAATGGCCGACGATCGTGTCGTCGATCGCGCTGCGCAACGAGTCCGCCTAGGCAAGCCTGGGCATCGGGATCCTGCCCTGCATCCGCCGCTACGAGGGCCTGCGACGAAGCACTCCGCATGCACAAAATCCCCCCAGCGTTTTGGCCCTCGCGTAGCTTGCATCATCGTTAGATTCGCCGCCCACACCGTCGAGCTTGTGTAGCCACATCCCAGCTCATTATCCCACAATTTTTCTCATTTCGTTGGCCACGTTTTTCCCACCGATGAGGCCTTGGTAGCAGGGGTGTCACGCCTTGCCCAGGCTGGCCGTGTGGCTCAATCATTGCTAATGGTCGACAATCGTGTCGTCGATCGCGCTGCACAACGGGTCCGCCCAGGCAAGCCTGGGCTTCAGGATCCAGCCCCGCATCTGCCGCCTCGATGGCCTGCGACGAAGCACTCCGCATGCTCAAAAACCCCCCAACGATTTGGCCCTCGCGTAGCATGCATCATCATTAGCTTCGTTGCCCACATCGTCGAGCTTGTGTAGCCACATCCCAGCTCATTATCCCATTATTTTTCTCATTTCGTTGCCCCCATTTTTCCCACCGATGAGGCCTTGGCAGCAGGGGTGTCACGCCTTTCCCAGGCTGGCCGTGTGGCTCGCACATTGCTAACGGCCGACGATAGTGTTGTCGATCGCGCTGCGCAACGAGTCCGCCTAGGCAAGCCCGAGCGTCAGGATCCAGCCCCGCATCCGTCCCCTCGAGGGCCTACGACGAAGCACTCCGCATGCTCAAAATCCCCCCAACGATTTGGGCTTCGCGTAGCATGCATCATCGTTAGCTTCGCCGCCAACACCGTCAAGCTTGTGTAGTCACATCCCTGATCATTTTTTCACGATTTTTCTCATTTTGTTGCCCAAGTTTTTCCCACCGATGAGGCCTTGGCAGCAGGGGTGCCCAGGCAGGCCGTGTGGCACGCTCATTGCTAACGGCCGACGATCATGTCACCGATCGCGTGGCGCAACGAGTCCGCTTAGGCAAGCCTGAGCGTCGGGACCCAACCCCACGTTCGTCGCCTCGAGGGCCTGTGACGAAGCACTCCGCATGCTCGAAATTCCCCCCAACGATTTGGCCTTCGTGTAGCATGCATCATCGTTAGCTTCGTCGCCCACACCGTCGAGCTTGTGTAGCCACATGCCAACTAATTATCCCATGATTTTTCTGATTTCGTTGCCCATATTCCCACCGATGAGGCCTTGGCAGCAGGGGTGTCAGCCTTGCCCAGGCTGGCCGTGTGGCTCGCTCATTGCCAACATTCGACGATCGTGTCGTCGATCGCACTGCGCAACTAGTTCCCCAAGGCAAGCCTGGGCGATGGGATCTAGCCCCGCATCCGTCGCCTCGAGGGCCTGTGACGAAGCACTCCGAATGTTCAAAATTCCCCCCAATGTTTTTGCCCTCGCGTAGCATGCATCATCGTTAGCATCACCGCCCACACCGTCGAGTTTGTATAGCCACATCCCAGCTCATTATCCAATTATTTTTCTCATTTCGTTGCCCACATTTTTTCGACCGATGCGGCCTTGGCAGCAGGGGTGCCCAGGCTGGCCGTGTGGCTCGCTCATTGCTGATTGCCGACGATCATGTCGTCGATCGTGCTGCATAACGAGTCCACCTAGGCAAGCCTGGGCGTCGGGATCCAACCCCACGTCCATCGCCTCGAGGGCCTGTGATGAAGCGCTCTGCATGCTGAACATTCCCCAAACGATTTGGCCCTCGCATAGCATGCATCATCGTTAGCCTCGCCGCCCACACCGTCGAGCTTGTGTAGCCACATCCTAGCTCATTATCCCATAATTTTTCTTATTAAGTTGCCCACGTTTTTCCCACCGATGAGGCTTTCGCAGTAGGGGTGTTACGCCTTGCCCAGGCTGGACATGTGGCTCGCTCATTGCTAATGGCCGACGATCGTGTCGTCGATCGCTCTGCGCATTGAATCCACCAAGGCAAGCCTGGGCGACGAGATTCAGCCCCGCATCTGCCACCTCGATGGCCTGCGATGAAGCACTCCGCATGCTCAAAATCCCCCCAACGATTTGGCCCTCACGTAGCATGCATCATCGTTAGCTTCACCGCCCACACAGTCGAGCTTGTGTAGCCACATCCCAGATCATTTTTCCACGATTTTTCTCATTTCATTGCCCAAGCTTTCCCCACCGAAGAGGCCTTGGCAGCAGGGTTGTCACGCTTTGCCCAGGCTGGCCGTGTGGCTCGCTCATTGCTAACGGCCGACGATCGTGTCGTCGATCGCGCTGTGCAACAAGTTCGCCAAAGCAAGCCTAGGCATCGGGATCTTACCCTACATCCGTCTCTTCGAGGGCCTACGACGAAGCACTCCATAGCGATTTGGCCCTTGCGTAGCATGCATCTTCGTTAGCTTCGCTGCCCACACCGTCGAGTTTGTGTAGCCACATCCCAGCTCATTATCCCATTATTTTTCTCATTTCATTGCCCATATTTTTCCCACCGATGGGGCCTTGGCAACAGGGATGCCCAAGCTGGCCGTGTGACTCGCTCATTGCTAACTGCCGACGATCATGTCGTTGATCGTGTTGCGCAACGAGTTTGCCTAGGCAAGCCTGAGCGTCGGGATCCAACCCCACGTTCGCCACCTCGAGGGCCTGTGACGAAGCATTCCACATGCTCGAAATTCCCCCCAACGATTTGGGTCCCTCGCGTAGCATTCGTCATCCTTAGCTTCGTCGCCCACACTGTCGAGCTTGTACAGCCACGTCCCAGCACATTATCCCACGATTTTTCTCATTTCATTGCCCACGTTTTTCTCACCGATGAGGCCTTGGCAGCAGGGGTGTCACGCCTTGCCCAGGCTGGCCGTGTGGCTCGCTCATTGCTAACAGCCTTCGATCGTGTCGTCGATCACGCTGCGTAACGAGTCCACCAAGGCAAGCCTGGGCGTCGGGATCCAGCCCCGCATCCGCCGCCTAGAGGGCCTGCGACGAAGCACTCAGAATGCTCAAAATCCCCCCAGTGATTTGGCCCTCGCGTAGCATGCATCATCGTTCACTTCACCGCCCACACCGTCGAGTTAGTGTAGCCACATCCCAGCTCATTATCCCACGGTTTCTCTCATTTTGTTGCTGACAGTTTTCCCACCGATGAGGCCTTAGCAATAGGGGTGTCACGCCTTGCCTAGGTTGCCTGTCTGGCTCGCTTGTTGCTAACGGCCGACGATCATGTCGATGATCGCACTGCGCAACGAGTCCGCCTAGGCAAGCTGGAGCGTTAGGATCCGACCCCACATCCGCCACCTTGAAGGCCGACGATGAACCACTCCGCATGCTCAAAAATCCCCCTAATGATTTGGCCCTCGCATAGCATGCGTCATCATTAGCTTCGCCGCCCACACCGTCGGGCTTGTGTAGCCACATCCCAGCTCATTTTCGCACAATTTTTCTCATTTCGTTGCCCACATTTTTCCCACCGAAGAGGCCTTGGCAGCAGAGGTGCCCAAGCTGGCCGTGTGGCTAGCTCATTGCTAATGGCCGACGATCATGTCGTCGATCGCGCTGCGCAACGAGTCTGCCTAGGCAAGCCTGGGCGTCGGGATCCAACCCCACGTCCGTCGCCTCGAGGGCCTGTGACGAATCACTTTGCATGCTCGAAATTTCCCCCAACGATTTGGCCCTCGCATAGCATGCATCATCGTTAGCTTCGCCGCCCACACCGTCGAGCTTGTGTAGCCACATCCCAGCTCATTATCCCACAATTTTTCTCATTTCGTTGCCCACGTTTCTCCCACCGATGAGGCCTTGGTAGCAGGGGTGTCACGCCTTGCCCAGGCTGGCCGTGTGGCTCGCTCATTGCTAATGGCCGACGATCGTGTCGTCCATCGCGCTGCGCATTGAATCCGCCCAGGCAAGCCTGGGCGACGAGATTCAGCCCTGCATCTGCCGCCTCGAGGGCCTGCGACGAAGCACTCCGCATACTCAAAATCCCCCCAATGATTTGGCCCTCGCGTAGCATGCATCATCATTAGCTTCGCCGCCCACATCGTCGAGCTTGTGTAGCCATATCCCAGCTCATTATCTCATGATTTTTCTCATTTCGTTGCCCCTGTTTTTCCCACCGATGAGGCCTTGGCAGCAGGGACGTCACGCCTTTCCCAGGCTGGCCTTGTGGCTCACACATTGCTAACGGCCGACGATAGTGTCGTCGATCGCGCTGCGCAACAAGTCCGCTTAGGCAAGCCTGGGCATCGGGATCCTGCCCTGCATCCGTCGCTACGAGGGCCTGCGACGAAGCACTCCGCATGCACAAAATTCCCTCAGCTATTTGGCCCTCGCGTAGCTTGCATCATCGTTAGATTCACTGCCCTCACCGTCGAGTTTGTCTAGCTACATCCTAGCTCATTATCCCACAATTTCTCTCGTTTCGTTTCCCACGTTTTTCCCACCGATGAGGCCTTAGCAACAGGGTTGTCACACCTTGCCCAAGCTGGCTGACTGGCTCGCTTGTTGCTTACGGCCGATGATCGTGTTGCCGATCGCGCTGCGCAACGAGTCCGCCTAGGCAAGCCTGACCGTCAGGATCCAGCCCCGCATTCGCCGCCTCGAGAGCCTACGACGAAGCACTCTGCATGCTCGAAATTCTCCCCAGCGATTTGGCCCTTGCGTAGCATGTATCATCGTTAGCTTCGCCGCCCACGCCGTCGAGATTGTGTATCCACATCCCAACTCATTATCTCATGATTTTTCTCATTTCATTGCCCACATTTTTCCCACCGATGAGGCCTTGGCAGCAGGGGTGTCACGCTTTGCCCAAGCTGGCCGTGTGGCTCGCTCATTGCTAACGGTCGACGATCGTGTCGTCGATTGCGCTGCGCAACGAGTCCGCCTAGGCAAGCCTGAGCATCAGGATCCAACCCCACATCCGCCGCCTCGAGGGCCTACGACGAACCACTCCGCATGCTCAAAAATCTCCCCAATGATTTGGCCCTCACGTAGAATGCATCATCGTTAGCATTGCCGCCCACACTATGGAGCTTGTATAGCCACATCCCAGCTCATTATCCCATTATTTTTCTCATTTTGTTGCCCAAATTTTTCCCACCGATGAGGCCTTGGCAGCAGGGGTGCCTAGGCTAGCCATGTGGCTCGCTCATTGCCAATGGCCGACGATCTTGTCGTCGATTTCGCTACGCAACGAGTCCGCCTAGGCAAGCCTGGGTGTCGGGATCCAACCCCACGTCCGTCGCCTCGAGGGCCTGTGACGAAGCACTCTGCATGCTCGAAATTCTCCCCAGCGATTTGGCCCTTGCGTAGCATGTATCATCGTTAGCTTCGCCGCCCACGCCGTCGAGATTGTGTATCCACATCCCAACTCATTATCTCATGATTTTTCTCATTTCATTGCCCACATTTTTCCCACCGATGAGGCCTTGGCAGCAGGGGTGTCACGCTTTGCCCAAGCTGGCCGTGTGGCTCGCTCATTGCTAACGGTCGACGATCGTGTCGTCGATTGCGCTGCGCAACGAGTCCGCCTAGGCAAGCCTGAGCATCAGGATCCAACCCCACATCCGCCGCCTCGAGGGCCTACGACGAACCACTCCGCATGCACAAAATCCCCCCAGTGATTTGGCCCTTGCGTAGCATGCATCATCGTTAGCATTGCCGCCCACACTATGGAGCTTGTATAGCCACATCCCAGCTCATTATCCCATTATTTTTCTCATTTTGTTGCCCAAATTTTTCCCACCGATGAGGCCTTGGCAGCAGGGGTGCCTAGGCTAGCCATGTGGCTCGCTCATTGCCAATGGCCGACGATCTTGTCGTCGATCGCGCTACGCAACGAGTCCGCCTAGGCAAGCCTGGGTGTCGGGATCCAACCCCACGTCCGTCGCCTCGAGGGCCTGTGACGAAGCATTCTGCATGCTCGAAATTCTCCCCAGCGATTTGGCCCTCGCGTAGCATGTATCATCGTTAGCTTCGCCGCCCACGCCGTCGAGATTGTGTATCCACATCCCAACTCATTATCTCATGATTTTTCTCATTTCATTGCCCACATTTTTCCCACCGATGAGGCCTTGGCAGCAGGGGTGTCACGCCTTTCCAAGGCTGGCCGTGTGGCTTACTTATTGCTAACGACCAACGATAGTGTCGTCGATCGCGCTGTGCAACGGGTACGCCAAGGCAAGCCTAGGCATCGGGATCCTACCCTGCATCCGTCGCTTCGAGGACCTGCGACGAACCACTCCGCATGCACAAAATCCCCCCAGCGATTTGGCCCTTGCGTAGCATGCATTTTCGTTAGCTTCGCCGCCCACACCGTCGAGTTTGTCTAGCTACATCCCAGCTCATTATCCTATAATTTCTCTCGTTTCGTTGCCCACCTTTTTCCCACCAATGGGGCCTTAGCAACGGGGTTGTCACGCCTTGCCCAGGCTGGTGGTCTGACTCTCTTATTGCTCACGGTCGACGATCGTGTCGTCGATCGCACTACGCAACGAGTCCGCCTAGGCAAGCCTGAGCGTCAGGATCCAGCCTGGCATTCGTCGCCTCGAGGGCCTACGACGAAGCACTCCGAATGCTCAAAATCCCCACAACGATTTGGGCTTCGCGTAGCATGCATCATCGTTAGCTTCACCGCCAAAATCGTCGAGCTTGTGTAGCCACATCCTAGATCATTTTTCCACGATTTTTCTTATTTTGTTGCCCAAGTTTTTCCCATCGATGAGGCCTTGGCAGCAGGGGTGCCCAGGCTGGCCGTGTGGCACGCTCATTGCTAACGGCCGACGATCATGTCGCCGATCGCGTTGCGCAACGAGTCCGCTTAGGGAAGCCTGAGCGTCGGGACCTAACCCCACGTTCGCCGCCTCGAGGGCCTGTGACGAAGTACTCCGCATGCTCGAAATTCCCCCCAACAATTTGGCCTTCGTGTAGCATGCATCATCGTTAGCTTCGCCGCCCACACCGTCGAGCTTGTGTAGCCACATGCCAGCTAATTATCCCATGATTTTTTTGATTTCGTTGCCCATGTTTTTCCCACCGATGAGGCCTTGGCAACAGGGATGCCCAAGCTGGCCGTGTGACTCGCTCATTGCTAACTGCCGACGATCATGTCGTTGATCGTGTTGCGCAACGAGTTTGCCTAGGCAAGCCTGAGCGTCGGGATCCAACCCCACGTTCGCCACCTCGAGGGCCTGTGACGAAGCATTCCACATGCTCGAAATTCCCCCCAACGATTTGGGTCCCTCGCGTAGCATTCGTCATCCTTAGCTTCGTCGCCCACACTGTCGAGCTTGTACAGCCACGTCCCAGCACATTATCCCACGATTTTTCTCATTTCATTGCCCACGTTTTTCTCACCGATGAGGCCTTGGCAGCAGGGGTGTCACGCCTTGCCCAGGCTGGCCGTGTGGCTCGCTCATTGCTAACAGCCTTCGATCGTGTCGTCGATCACGCTGCGTAACGAGTCCACCAAGGCAAGCCTGGGCGTCGGGATCCAGCCCCGCATCCGCCGCCTAGAGGGCCTGCGACGAAGCACTCAGAATGCTCAAAATCCCCCCAGTGATTTGGCCCTCGCGTAGCATGCATCATCGTTCACTTCACCGCCCACACCGTCGAGTTAGTGTAACCACATCCCAGCTCATTATCCCACGGTTTCTCTCATTTTGTTGCTGACAGTTTTCCCACCGATGAGGCCTTAGCAATAGGGGTGTCACGCCTTGCCTAGGCTGCCTGTCTGGCTCGCTTGTTGCTAACGGCCGACGATCATGTCGATGATCGCACTGCGCAACGAGTCCGCCTAGGCAAGCTGGAGCGTTAGGATCCGACCCCACATCCGCCACCTTGAAGGCCGACGATGAACCACTCCGCATGCTCAAAAATCCCCCTAATGATTTGGCCCTCGCATAGCATGCGTCATCATTAGCTTCGCCGCCCACACCGTCGGGCTTGTGTAGCCACATCCCAGCTCATTTTCGCACAATTTTTCTCATTTCGTTGCCCACATTTTTCCCACCGAAGAGGCCTTGGCAGCAGAGGTGCCCAAGCTGGCCGTGTGGCTAGCTCATTGCTAATGGCCGACGATCATGTCGTCGATCGCGCTGCGCAACGAGTCTGCCTAGGCAAGCCTGGGCGTCGGGATCCAACCCCACGTCCGTCGCCTCGAGGGCCTGTGACGAATCACTTTGCATGCTCGAAATTTCCCCCAACGATTTGGCCCTCGCATAGCATGCATCATCGTTAGCTTCGCCGCCCACACCGTCGAGCTTGTGTAGCCACATCCCAGCTCATTATCCCACAATTTTTCTCATTTCGTTGCCCACGTTTCTCCCACCGATGAGGCCTTGGTAGCAGGGGTGTCACGCCTTGCCCAGGCTGGCCGTGTGGCTCGCTCATTGCTAATGGCCGACGATCGTGTCGTCCATCGCGCTGCGCATTGAATCCGCCCAGGCAAGCCTGGGCGACGAGATTCAGCCCTGCATCTGCCGCCTCGAGGGCCTGCGACGAAGCACTCCGCATACTCAAAATCCCCCCAATGATTTGGCCCTCGCGTAGCATGCATCATCATTAGCTTCGCCGCCCACATCGTCGAGCTTGTGTAGCCATATCCCAGCTCATTATCTCATGATTTTTCTCATTTCGTTGCCCCTGTTTTTCCCACCGATGAGGCCTTGGCAGCAGGGACGTCACGCCTTTCCCAGGCTGGCCTTGTGGCTCACACATTGCTAACGGCCGACGATAGTGTCGTCGATCGCGCTGCGCAACAAGTCCGCTTAGGCAAGCCTGGGCATCGGGATCCTGCCCTGCATCTGTCGCTACGAGGGCCTGCGACGAAGCACTCCGCATGCACAAAATTCCCTCAGCTATTTGGCCCTCGCGTAGCTTGCATCATCGTTAGATTCACTGCCCTCACCGTCGAGTTTGTCTAGCTACATCCTAGCTCATTATCCCACAATTTCTCTCGTTTCGTTTCCCACGTTTTTCCCACCGATGAGGCCTTAGCAACAGGGTTGTCACACCTTGCCCAAGCTGGCTGACTGGCTCGCTTGTTGCTTACGGCCGATGATCGTGTTGCCGATCGCGCTGCGCAACGAGTCCGCCTAGGCAAGCCTGACCGTCAGGATCCAGCCCCGCATCCGCCGCCTCGAGAGCCTACGACGAAGCACTCCGCATGCTCAAAATTTCCCCCAACGATTTGGGCCTCGTGTAGCATGCATCATCGTTAGCTTCACCGCCCACACAGTCGAGCTTGTGTAGCCACATCCCAGATCATTTTTCCATGATTTTTCTCATTTCGTTGCCCAAAATTTCCCCACCGAAGAGGCCTTGGCAGCAGGGGTGTCACGCTTTGCCCAAGCTGACCGTGTGGCTCGCTCATTGCTAACGGTCGACGATCGTGTCGTCGATTGCGCTGCGCAACGAGTCCGCCTAGGCAAGCCTGAGCATCAGGATCCAACCCCACATCCGCCGCCTCGAGGGCCTACGACGAACCACTCCGCATGCTCAAAAATCTCCCCAATGATTTGGCCCTCACGTAGAATGCATCATCGTTAGCATTGCCGCCCACACTATGGAGCTTGTATAGCCACATCCCAGCTCATTATCCCATTATTTTTCTCATTTTGTTGCCCAAATTTTTCCCACCGATGAGGCCTTGGCAGCAGGGGTGCCTAGGCTAGCCATGTGGCTCGCTCATTGCCAATGGCCGACGATCTTGTCGTCGATTTCGCTACGCAACGAGTCCGCCTAGGCAAGCCTGGGTGTCGGGATCCAACCCCACGTCCGTCGCCTCGAGGGCCTGTGACGAAGCACTCTGCATGCTCGAAATTCTCCCCAGCGATTTGGCCCTTGCGTAGCATGTATCATCGTTAGCTTCGCCGCCCACGCCGTCGAGATTGTGTATCCACATCCCAACTCATTATCTCATGATTTTTCTCATTTCATTGCCCACATTTTTCCCACCGATGAGGCCTTGGCAGCAGGGGTGTCACGCTTTGCCCAAGCTGGCCGTGTGGCTCGCTCATTGCTAACGGTCGACGATCGTGTCGTCGATTGCGCTGCGCAACGAGTCCGCCTAGGCAAGCCTGAGCATCAGGATCCAACCCCACATCCGCCGCCTCGAGGGCCTACGACGAACCACTCCGCATGCACAAAATCCCCCCAGTGATTTGGCCCTTGCGTAGCATGCATCATCGTTAGCATTGCCGCCCACACTATGGAGCTTGTATAGCCACATCCCAGCTCATTATCCCATTATTTTTCTCATTTTGTTGCCCAAATTTTTCCCACCGATGAGGCCTTGGCAGCAGGGGTGCCTAGGCTAGCCATGTGGCTCGCTCATTGCCAATGGCCGACGATCTTGTCGTCGATCGCGCTACGCAACGAGTCCGCCTAGGCAAGCCTGGGTGTCGGGATCCAACCCCACGTCCGTCGCCTCGAGGGCCTGTGACGAAGCATTCTGCATGCTCGAAATTCTCCCCAGCGATTTGGCCCTCGCGTAGCATGTATCATCGTTAGCTTCGCCGCCCACGCCGTCGAGATTGTGTATCCACATCCCAACTCATTATCTCATGATTTTTCTCATTTCATTGCCCACATTTTTCCCACCGATGAGGCCTTGGCAGCAGGGGTGTCACGCCTTTCCAAGGCTGGCCGTGTGGCTTACTTATTGCTAACGACCAACGATAGTGTCGTCGATCGCGCTGTGCAACGGGTACGCCAAGGCAAGCCTAGGCATCGGGATCCTACCCTGCATCCGTCGCTTCGAGGACCTGCGACGAACCACTCCGCATGCACAAAATCCCCCCAGCGATTTGGCCCTTGCGTAGCATGCATTTTCGTTAGCTTCGCCGCCCACACCGTCGAGTTTGTCTAGCTACATCCCAGCTCATTATCCTATAATTTCTCTCGTTTCGTTGCCCACCTTTTTCCCACCAATGGGGCCTTAGCAACGGGGTTGTCACGCCTTGCCCAGGCTGGTGGTCTGACTCTCTTATTGCTCACGGTCGACGATCGTGTCGTCGATCGCACTACGCAACGAGTCCGCCTAGGCAAGCCTGAGCGTCAGGATCCAGCCTGGCATTTGTCGCCTCAAGGGCCTACGACGAAGCACTCCGAATGCTCAAAATCCCCACAACGATTTGGGCTTCGCGTAGCATGCATCATCGTTAGCTTCACCGCCAAAATCGTCGAGCTTGTGTAGCCACATCCTAGATCATTTTTCCACGATTTTTCTTATTTTGTTGCCCAAGTTTTTCCCATCGATGAGGCCTTGGCAGCAGGGGTGCCCAGGCTGGCCGTGTGGCACGCTCATTGCTAACGGCCGACGATCATGTCGCCGATCGCGTTGCGCAACGAGTCCGCTTAGGGAAGCCTGAGCGTCGGGACCTAACCCCACGTTCGCCGCCTCGAGGGCCTGTGACGAAGTACTCCGCATGCTCGAAATTCCCCCCAACAATTTGGCCTTCTTGTAGCATGCATCATCGTTAGCTTCGCCGCCCACACCGTCGAGCTTGTGTAGCCACATCCCAGCTAATTATCCCATGATTTTTTTGATTTCGTTGCCCATGTTTTTCCCACCGATGAGGCCTTGGCAGCAAGGGTGTCACGCCTTGCCCAGACTGGCTGTGCGGCTCGCTCATTGCTAATGGCCGACGATCGTGTCGTCGATCGCGCTGCGCAACGAGTCCTCCAAGGCAAGCCTACGTGTCGGGATCAACCCCCGCATCCGTCGCCTGGAAGGCCTGCGATGAAGCAATCAGCATGCTCAAAATCCCCCCAGCGATTTGGTCCTCGCGTAGCATGCATCATCGTTAGCTTCGTCGCCCACACCGTCGAGCTTGTGTAGCCACATCCCAGCTCATTATCTCACGATTCTTCTCATTTTGTTGGCCACATTTTTCCCACCGATGAGGTCTTGGCAGTAGGGGTGTCACGACTTGCCCAGGTTGGCCGTGTGGCTCGCTCATTTCTAACGGTCGACGATCATGTCGTCGATCGTGTTGCGCAACGAGTCCGCTTAGGAAAGCCTAAGCATCGGGATCCAACCCCACGTTCACCGCCTCCAGGGCCTGTGACGAAGCACTGTGCATGCTCGAAATTCCCCCCAACGATTTGGCCTTCGCATAGAATGCATCATCGTTAGCTTCGCACCCCACACCGTCGAGCTTGTGTAGCCACATCCCATCTCATTATCCCACGATTTTTCTCATTTCCGTTGCCTATGTTTTGCCCACCGATGAGGCCATGGCAGCAGGGGTGCCCAGGCTGGTCGTGTGGCTCGCTCATTGCTAATGGCCGATGATCAAGTCGTCGATCGTGCTGCGTAACAAGTCCACCTAGGAAAGCCTGGGCGTCGGGATCCAACCCCACGTCCGTCGTCTCGAGGGCCTGTGATGAAGCACTAAGCATGCTCGAAATTCCCCCCAACGATTTGGCGCTCGTATAGCATGCATCATCGTTAGCCTCGCCGCCCACACCGTCGAGCTTGTGTAGCCACATCCCAGCTCATTATCCCACAATTTTTCTCATTTTGTTGCCCACGTTTTTCCCACCGATGAGGCTTTCACAGCAGGGGTGTCATGCCTTGCCCAGGCTGGCCGTGTGGCTCGCTCATTGCTAATGGCCGACGATCGTGTCGTCCATCGCGCTGCGCATTGAATCCGCCGAGGCAAGCCTGGGCGACGGGATTCAGCCCCGCATCTGCCGCCTCAAGGGCCTGCGACGAAGCATTACGCATGCTCAAAATCCCCCCAGTGATTTGGCCCTCGCGTAGCAAGCATCATCGTTAGCTTCGCCGCCCACACCGTCGAGCTTGTGTAGCCACATCGCAGCTCATTATCCCACGATTTTTTTCATTTCGTTGCCCCCATTTTTCCCACCGATGAGGCCTTGGCAGCAGAGGTGTCATGCCTTGCCCAGGCTGGCGGTGTGGCTCGCTTATTGCTATCGACCGACGATCGTGTCGTCGATAGCGCTGCGCAACGAGTCCGCCGAGGCAAGCCTGGGCGTCGGGATCCAGCCGCGCATCTGCCGCCTGGAGGTCCTGCGACGAAGCAGTCAGCATGCTCAAAATCCCCCCAGCGATTTGGCCCTCGCGTAGCATGCATCATCGTTAGCTTCGCCGCCCACACTGTCGAGCTTGTGTAGCCACATCCTAGCTCATTATCTCACGATTTTTCTCATTTAGTTGGCCACGTTTTTCCCACCGATGAGGTCTTGGCAGCAGGGGTGTCACGCCTTGCCCAGGCTGGCCGTGTGGCTCGCTCATTGCTAACGGTCAACGATCATGTCGCCGATCGTGTTGTGCAACGAGTCCGCTAAGGCAAGCCTGAACGTCTAGATCCAACCCCACGTTCGTCGCCTCGAGGGCCTGTGACGAAGCACTCCGCATGCTCGAAATTACCCCCTACGATTTGGCCCACCCGGAGCATGCATCATCGTTAGCTTCGTCGCCCACACCGTTGAGCTTGTGTAGCCACATCCTAGCTAATTATCCCATGATTTTTCTCATTTCGTTGCCCACGTTTTTACCACCGATGAGGCCTTGGCAGCAGGGGTGTCAGCCTTGCCCAGGCTGGCCATGTGGCTCGCTCATTGCTAATGGCCGACGATCGTGTCGTCGATCGCGCTGCGCATTGAGTTCGTCGAGGCAAGCCTGGGCGTCGGGATTCAGCCCCACATCTGCCGCCTCGAGAGCCTACAACTAAGCACTCCGTATACTCAAAATCCCCCTAACGATTTGGCCCTCGCGTAGAATGCGTCATTGTTAGCTTCGCCGCACATACCGTCGAGCTTGTGTAGCCACATCCTAGCTCATTATCCCACGATTTTTCTCATTTCGTTGCCCATGTTTTTCCCACAGATGAGGCCATGGCAGCAGAGGTGTCACGCTTTGCCCAGGCTGGCCGTGTGGCTCGCTCATTGCCAACATTCGACGATCGTGTCGTCGATCGCACTGCGCAACTAGTCCGCCTAGGCAAGCCTGGGCGTTGGGATCTAGCCCCGCATCCGTCGCCTCGAGGGCCTGTGACGAAGCACTCCGAATGTTCAAAATTTCCCCCAATGTTTTTGCCCTCGCGTAGCATGCATCATCGTTAGCATCGCCGCCCACACCGTCGAGTTTGTATAGCCACATCCCAGCTCATTATCCAATTATTTTTCTCATTTCGTTGCCCACATTTTTTCGACCGATGAGGCCTTGGCAGCAGGGGTGCCCAGGCTGGCCGTGTGGCTCGCTCATTGCTGATTGCCGACGATCATGTCGTCGATCATGCTGCATAACGAGTCCACCTAGGCAAGCCTGGGTGTCGGGATCCAACCCCACGTCCGTCGCCTCGAGGGCCTGTGATGAAGCGCTCTGCATGCTGAACATTCCCCAAACGAATTGGCCCTCGCATAGCATGCATCATCGTTAGCCTCGCCGCCCACACCGTCGAGCTTGTATAGCCACATCCTAGCTCATTATCCCATAATTTTTCTCATTACGTTGCCCACGTTTTTCCCACCGATGAGGCTTTCGCAGCAGGGGTGTCACGCCTTGGCCAGGCTGGCCATGTGGCTAGCTCATTGCTAATGGCCGACGATCCTGTCGTCGATCGCACTGCGCAACGAGTCTGCCTAGGCAAGCCTGGGCGTCGGGATCCAACCCCACGTCCGTCGCCTCGAGGGCCTGTGACGAATCACTTTGCATGCTCGAAATTTCCCCCAACGATTTGGCCCTCGCATAGCATGCATCATCGTTAGCTTCGCTGCCCACACCGTCGAGCTTGTGTAGCCACATCCCAGCTCATTATCGCACGATTTTTCTCATTTCGTTGCCCACATTTTTCCCACCGAAGAGGCCTTGGCAGCAGAGGTGCCCAAGGTGGCCGTGTGGCTAGCTCATTGCTAATGGCCGACGATCATGTCGTCGATCGCGTTGCGCAACGAGTCTGCCTAGGCAAGCCTGGGCGTCGGGATCCAACCCCACGTCCGTCGCCTCGAGGGCCTGTGATGAATCACTTTGCATGCTCGAAATTTCCCCCAACAATTTGGCCCTCGCATAGCATGCATCATCGTTAGCTTCGCCGCCCACACCGTCGAGCTTGTGTAGCCACATCCCAGCTCATTATCCCACAATTTTTCTCATTTCGTTGCCCACGTTTCTCCCACCGATGAGGCATTGGTAGCAGGGATGTCACGCCTTACCCAGGTTGGCTGTGTGGCTCGATCATTGCTAATGGCCGACGATCGTGTCGTCGATCGCGCTGCACAACGGGTCCGCCCAGGCAAGCCTGGGTGTCAGGATCCAGCCCCGCATCTGCCGCCTCGAGGGCCTGCGACGAAGCACTCCGCATACTCAACATCCCCCCAATGATTTGGCCCTCGCGTAGCATGCATCATCATTAGCTTCGCCGCCCACATCGTCAAGCTTGTGTAGCCATATCCCAGCTCATTATCTCATGATTTTTCTCATTTCGTTGCCCCTGTTTTTCCCACCGATGAGGCCTTGGCAGCAGGGGCGTCACGCCTTTCCCAGGCTGGCCTTGTGGCTCACACATTGCTAACGGCCGACGATAGTGTCGTCGATCGCGCTGCGCAACGAGTTCGCTTAGGCAAGCCTGGACATCGGGATCCTGCCCTGCATCCGTCGCTATGAGGGCCTGCGACGAAGCACTCCGCATGCACAAAATTCCCTCAGCTATTTGGCCCTCGCGTAGCTTGCATCATCGTTAGATTCACCGCCCACACCATTGAGTTTGTCTAGCTACATCCTAGCTCATTATCCCACAATTTCTCTCGTTTCGTTTCCCACATTTTTCCCACCGATGAGGCCTTAGCAACAGGGTTGTTTAGGCTGGCTGCCTGGCTCGCTTGTTGCTAATGGCCGATGATCGTGTTGCCGATCGCGCTGCGCAACGAGTCCGCCTAGGCAAGCCTGACCGTCAGGATCCAGCCCCGCATCCGCCGCCTCGAGGGCCTACGACGAAGCACTCCGCATGCTCAAAATCCCCCCAAACGATTTGGGCCTCGTGTAGCATGCATCATCGTTAGCTTCACCGCCCACACAGTCGAGCTTGTGTAGCCACATCCCAGATCATTTTTCCACGATTTTTCTCATTTCGTTGCCCAAAATTTCCCCACTGAAGAGGCCTTGGCAGCAGGGGTGTCACGCTTTGCCCAAGCTGGCCGTGTGGCTCGCTCATTGCTAACGGTCGACGATCGTGTCGTCGATCGCGCTGCGCAACGAGTCCGCCTAGGCAAGCCTGAGCATCAGGATCCAACCCCACATCCGCCGCCTCGAGGGCCTACGACGAACCACTCCGCATGCTCAAAAATCTCCCCAATGATTTGGCCCTCACGTAGCATGCATCATCGTTAGCATTGCCGCCCACACTATCGAGCTTGTATAGCCACATCCCAGCTCATTATCCCATTATTTTTCTCATTTTGTTGCCCAAATTTTTCCCACCGATGAGGCCTTGGCAGCAGGGGTGCCTAGGCTAGCCATGTGGCTCGCTCATTGCCAATGGCCGACGACCTTGTCGTCGATCGCGCTACGCAACGAGTCCGCCTAGGCAAGCCTGGGTGTCGGGATCCAACCCCACGTCCGTCGCCTCGAGGGCCTGTGACGAAGCACTCTGCATGCTCGAAATTCTCCCCAGCGATTTGGCCCTCGCGTAGCATGTATCATCGTTAGCTTCGTCGCCCACGCCGTCGAGCTTGTGTATCCACATCCCAACTCATTATCCCATGATTTTTCTCATTTCATTGCCCACATTTTTTCCACCGATGAGGCCTTGGCAGAAGGGGTGTCACGCCTTTCCAAGGCTGGCCGTGTGGCTTACTCATTGCTAACGACCGACGATAGTGTCGTCGATCGCGCTGTGCAACGGGTACGCCAAGGCAAGCCTAGGCATCGGGATCCTACCCTGCATCCGTCGCTTCGAGGACCTGCGACGAACCACTCCGCATGCACAAAATCCCCCCAGTGATTTGGCCCTTGCGTAGCATGCATTTTCGTTAGCTTCGCCGCCCACACCGTCGAGTTTGTCTAGCTACATCCCAGCTCATTATCCCATAATTTCTCTCGTTTCGTTGCCCACCTTTTTCCCACCGATGGGGCCTTAGCAACGGGGTTGTCACGCCTTGCCCAGGCTGGTGGTCTGACTCTCTTATTGCTCACGGTCGACGATCGTATCGTCGATTGCGCTGCGCAACGAGTCCGCCGAGGCAAGCCTGAGCGTCAGGATCCAGCCCGGCATTCGTCGCCTCGAGGGCCTACGACGAAGCACTCCGAATGCTCAAAATCCCCCCAACGATTTGGGCTTCGCGTAGCATGCATCATCGTTAGCTTCACCGCCAAAATCGTCGAGCTTGTGTAGCCACATCCCAGATCATTTTTCCACCATTTTTCTCATTTTGTTGCCCAAGTTTTTCCCATCGATGCGGCCTTGGCAGCAGGGGTGCCCAGGCTGGCCGTGTGGCACGCTTATTGCTAACGGCCGACGATCATGTCGCCGATCGCGTTGCGCAACGAGTCCGCTTAGGGAAGCCTGAGCGTCGGGACCTAACCCCACGTTCGTCGCCTCGAGGGCCTGTGACGAAGTACTCCGCATGCTCGAAATTCCCCCCAACAATTTGGCCTTCGTGTAACATGCATCATCGTTAGCTTCGCCGCCCACACCGTCGAGCTTGTGTAGCCACATACCAGCTAATTATCCCATGATTTTTCTGATTTCGTTGCCCATGTTTTTTCCACCGATGAGGCCTTGGCAGCAGGGGTGTCACGCCTTGCCCAGGCTGGCTGTGCGGCTCGCTCATTGCTAATGGCCGACGATCGTGTCGTCAATCGCGCTGCGCAACGAGTCTTGCCAAGGCAAGCCTGCGCGTCGGGATCAAGCCCCGCATCCGCCGCCTGGAGGGCCTGCGATGAAGCAATCAGCATGCTCAAAATCCCCCCAGCGATTTGGTCCTCGCGTAGCATGCATCATCGTTAGCTTCGTCGCCCACACCGTCGAGCTTGTGTAGCCACATCCCAGCTCATTATCTCACGATTCTTCTCATTTTGTTGGCCACATTTTTGCCACCGATGAGATCTTGGCAGCAGGGGTGTCACGACTTGCCCAGGTTGGCCGTGTGGCTCGCTCATTTCTAACGGTCGACGATCATGTCGTCGATCGTGTTGCGCAACGAGTCCGCTTAGGAAAGCCTAAGCATCGGGATCCAACCCCATGTTCGCCGCCTCCAGGGCCTGTGACGAAGCACTGCGCATGCTAGAAATTCCCCCCAACGATTTGGCCCTCGCGTAGAATGCATCATCGTTAGCTTCGCCGCCCACACCGTCGAGATTGTGTAGCCACATCCCATCTCATTATCCCATGATTTTTCTCATTTCCGTTGCCCGTGTTTTTCCCACCGATGAGGCCATGGACGCAGGGGTGCCCAGGCTGGTCGTGTTACTCGCTCATTGCTAATGGCCGATGATCATGTCGTCGATCGTGCTGCACAACGACTCCACCTAGGCAAGCCTGGGCTTCGGGATCCAACCCCAAGTCTGTCGTCTCGAGGGCCTGTGATGAAGCACTATGCATGCTCGAAATTCCCCCCAAGGATTTGGCCCTCACATAGCATGCATCATCGTTAGCCTCGCCGCCCACACCGTCGAGCTTGTGTAGCCACATCCCAGCTCATTATCCCACAATTTTTCTCATTTCGTTGCCCATGTTTTTCCCACCGATGAGGCTTTCACAGCAGGGGCGTAATGCCTTGCCCAGGCTGGCCGTGTGGCTCGCTCATTGCTAATGGCCAACGATCGTGTCGTCGATCGCGCTGCGCATTGAATCCGCCGAGGCAAGCCTGGGCGACGGGATTCAGCCCCGCATCTGCCGCCTCGAGGGCCTGCGACGAAGCACTCCGCATGCTCAAAATCCCCCCAGCGATTTGGCCCTCGCGTAGCAAGCATCATCGTTAGCTTCGCCGCCCACACCGTCAAGCTTGTGTAGCCACATCGCAGCTCATTATCCCACGATTTTTCTCATTTCGTTGCCCCAATTTTTCCCACCGATGAGGCCTTGGCAGCAGAGGTGTCATGCCTTGCCCAGGCTGGCCATGTGGCTCGCTTATTGCTATCGGCCGACGATCGTGTCTTCGATCGTGCTGCGCAACGAGTCCGCCGAGGCAAGCCTGGGCGTCGGGATGCAGCCGCGCATCTGCCTCCTGGAGGTCCTACGATGAAGCAGTCAGCATAATCAAAATCCCCTCAGCGATTTGGCCCTCGCGTAGCATGCATCATCGTTAGCTTCGCCGCCCACACCGTCGAGCTTGTGTAGCCACATCCTAGCTCATTATCTCACGATTTTTCTCATTTAGTTGGCCACATTTTTCCCACCGATGAGGTCTTGGCAGCAGGGGTGTCACGCCTTGCCCAGGCTGGCCGTGTGGCTCGCTCATTGCTAACGGTCGACGATCATGTCGCCGATCGTGTTGCACAACGAGTCCGCTTAGGCAAGCCTGAACGTCTGGATCCAACCCCACGTTCATCGCCTCGAGGGCCTGTGAAGCACTCCGTATGCTCGAATTTCCCCCCAATGATTTGGCCCTCGCGTAGCATGCATCATTGTTAGCTTCGCCGCCCACACCGTCGAGCTTGTGTAGCCACATCCCAGCTCATTATCCCACGATTTTTCTCATTTTCGTTGCCCATGTTTTTCCCACCGATGAGGCCATGGCAGCAGGGGTACCCAGGCTGGTCGTGTGGCTCGCTCATTGCTAATGGCCGATGATCATGTCGTCGATCATGCTGCGCAACGAGTCCACCTAGGCAAGCCTGGGCATCGGGATCCAACCCCACGTCCGTCGTCTCGAGGGCCTGTGATGAAGCACTATGCATGCTCGAAATTCCCCCCAACAATTTGGCCCTCACATAGCATGCATCATCGTTAGCCTCGCTGCCCACACCGTCAAGCTTGTGTAGCCACATCGCAACTCATTATCCCACAATTTTTCTCATTTCGTTGCCCATGCTTTTCCCACCGATGAGGCTTTCACAGCAAGGGTGTAATGCCTTGCCCAGGCTGGCCGTGTGGCTCGCTCATTGCTAATGGCCGACGATCGTGTCGTCGAACGCACTTCGCATTGAATCCGCCGAGGAAAGCCTGGGCGACGGGATTCAGCCCCGCATCTGCCGCCTCGAGGGCCTGCGACGAAGCATTACGCATGGTCAAAATCCCCCCAGCGATTTGGCCATCGCGTAGCAAGCATCATTGTTAGCTTCGCAGCCCACACCGTCGAGCTTGTGTAGCCACATCGCAGCGCATTATCCCACGATTTTTCTCATTTCGTTGCCCCTATTTTTCCCACCGATGAGGCCTTGGCAGCAGAGGTGTCATGCCTTGCCCAGGCTGGCCGTCTGGCTCGCTTATTGCTCTCGACCGACGATCGTGTCGTTGATCGCACTGCGCAACGAGTCCGACGAGGCAAGCCTGGACGTCGGGATCCAGTGCATCTGCCGCTTGGAGGTCCTGCGACGAAGCAGTCAGCATGCTCAAAATCCCCCAGCGATTTGGCCCTCGCGTAGCATGCATCATCGTTCGCTTCGTCGCCCACACCGTCGAGCTTGTGTAGCCACATCCTAGCTCATTATCTCACGATTTTTCTCATTTAGTTGGCCACGTTTTTCCCACCGATGAGGTCTTGGCAGCAAGGGTGTCACGCGTTGCCCAGGCTGGCCGTGTGGCTCGCTCATTGCTAACGGTCAACGATCATGTCGCCGATCGTGTTGCGCGACGAGTCCGCTTAGGCAAGCCTGAACGTCTAGATCCAACCCCACGTTCGCCGCCTCGAGGGCCTGTGACGAAGCACTCCGCATGCTCGAAATTCCCCCCAACGATTTGGCCCACGCGTAGCATGCATCATCGTTAGCTTCGTCGCCCACACCGTCGAGCTTGTGTAGCCACATCCTAGCTAATTATCCCATGATTTTTCTCATTTCGTTGCCCAAGTTTTTCCCACCGATGAGGCCTTGGCAGCAGGGGTGTCAACCTTGCCCAGGCTGGCCATGTGGCTCGCTCATTGCTAATGGCCGACGATCGTGTCGTCGATCGTGCTATGCATTGAGTCCGTCGAGGCAAGCCTGGGCGTCAGGATTCAGCCCCACATCTGCCGCCTCGAGGGCCTACAACTAAGCACTCCGCATACTCAAAATCCCCCCAACGATTTGGCCCTCTCGTAGCATGCGTCATCGTTAGCTTCGCTGCCCACACCGTCGAGCTTATGTAGCCACATCCTAGCTCATTATCCCACAATTTTTCTCATTTCGTTGCCCACGTTTTTCCCACCGATGAGGCCATGGTAGCAGAGGTGTCATGCTTTGCCCAGGCTGGCCGTGTGGCTCGCTCATTGCCAACATCCGACGATCGTGTTGTCGATCGCATTTCGCAACTAGTCCGCCTAGGCAAGCCTGGGTGTTGGGATCCAGCCCCTCATCCGTCGCCTCGAGGGTCTGTGATGAAGCACTCCGAATGCTCAAAATTGCCCCCAATGTTTTGGCCCTCGCGTAGCATGCATCATCGTTAGCTTCGCCGCCCACACCGTCGAGCTTGTGTAGCCCCATCCTAGCTCATTATCTCACGATTTTTCTCATTTAGTTGGCCACGTTTTTCCCACCGATGAGGTCTTGACGGCAGGGGTGTCACGCCGTGCCCAGGCTGGCCGTGTGGCTCGCTCATTGCTAGCGATCGACGATCATGTTGTCGATCGTGTTGCGCAACGAACCCGCTTAGGCAAGCCTGAACGTCTGGATCCAACCCCACGTTCGCCGCCTCGAGGGCCTGTGACGAAGCACTCCGCATGCTCGAAATTCCCCAAACGATTTGGCCCTCGCATATCATGCATCATCATCGTTAGCATCGCCGCCCACACCGTCGAGTTTATATAGCCACATACCATCTCATTATCCCATTATTTTTCTCATTTCGTTGCCCACATTTTTTCGACCGATGAGGCCTTGGCAGTAGGGGTGCCCAGGCTGGCCGTGTGGCTCGCTCATTGCTAATGGTTGACGATCATGTCGTCGATCTTGCTGCACAACGAGTCCACCTAGGTAAGCCTGGGCGTCGGGATCCAACCCCACGTCCGTCGCCTCGAGGGCCAGTGATGAAGCACTCTGCATGCTCGAAATTTCCCAAACGATTTGGCCCTCGCATAGCATGCATCATCGTTAGCCTCGCCGCCCACACCGTCGAGCTTGTGTAGCCACATCCCAGCTCATTATCCCATAATTTTTCTCATTTCGTTGCCCACGTTTTTCCCACCGATGAGGCTTTCGCCGCACGGGTGTCACGCTTTGGCCAGGCTGGCCATGTGGCTCGCTCATTGCTAATGGCCGACGATCGTGTCGTCGATCGCTCTACGCATTGAATCCACCAAGGTAAGCCTGGGCGACGGGATTCAGCCCCGCATCTGCCACCTCGAGGGCCTGCGATGAAGCACTCTGCCTGCTCAAAATCCCCCCAGCGATTTGGCCCTCGCGTAGCATGCATCATCGTTAGCTTCGCCACCCACACCGTCGAGCTTGTGTAGCCACATCCCAGCTCATTATCTCAGGATTTTTCTCATTTTGTTGGCCACGTTTTTCCCACCGATGAGGTCTTGGCAGTAAGGGTGTCACGCCTTGCCCAGGCTGGCCGTGTGGCTCGCTCATTGCTAACGGTCGACGATCGTGTCATCGATCGCGCTGCACAATGAGTCCGCCTAGGCAATCATGGGCATCGGGATCCAGCCCTACATTCCCCGCCTCGAGGGCCTGTGACGAAGCACTCCACATGCTCAAAATCCCCCCAGCGATTTGGCACTTGCGTAGCATGCATCATCGTTCGTTTTGCCGCCCACACCATCGCATTAGTGTAGCCACATCCCAGCTTATTATCCCTCAATTTCTCTCGTTTCGTTGCTGACGTTTTTCCCATCGATGAGGCCTTGGCAGTAGGGGCGTCACGCCTTGCCCAGGCTGGCCGTGTGGCTCGCTTATTGCTAACGGCTGACGATCATGTCGTCGATCGCGCTGTGCAACGAGTCCGCCAAGGCAAGCCTGGGCATCGGGATCGTGCGCTGCATCCGCTGCTTCGAGGGCCTGTGACGAAGCACTCCGCATGCACAAAATCCCCCCAGCGATTTGGCCCTTGCGTAGCATGCATCATCGTTAGCTTCGCCGCCTAACCCGTCAAGCTTGTATAGCCACATCCCAGCTCATTATCCCATTATTTTTCTCATTTCGTTGCCCACATTTTTTCCACTGATGAGGCCTTGGCAGCAGGGGTGCCTAGGCTGGCCGTGTGGCTCGCTCATTGCTAACGGCCAACGATCGTGTCGTCGATCGCGCTGCGCAACGATTTCGCCTAGGCAAACCTAGGTGTCGGGATCAAGCCCCGCATCCGCCGCCTCGAAAGCCGGCGATGAAGCACCCCGAATGCTCAAAATCCCCCTAGCGATTTGGCCCTCGCGTAGCATGCATCATCGTTAGGTTTGCCACCCACACCGTCGAGCTTGTGTAACCACATAACCTAGCTCATTATCTCACGATTCTTCTAATTTCGATGCCCATGTTTTTCCCACCGATGAGGCCTTGGCTGTAGGGGTGTCACGCCTTGCCCAAGCTTGCCGTGTGGCTCGCTCATTGCTAACGGCCGATGATCGTGTCATCGATCGCACTGCGCAACGAGTCCGCCGAGGCAAGCCTGGGGGTTTGGATACAGCTTCACACCCGCCACCTCGTTGGCTTGCGACGAAGCACTCCACATGCTCAAAATCCCCCTAGCGATTTGGCCCTCGCGTAGCATGCATCATCGTTTGCTTCGCCGCCCACGCCTTCGATCTTGTGTAGCCACATCCCAGCTCATTATCTCACGATTTTTCTCATTTCGTTGCCCACAATTTTCCCACCGATGAGGCCTTGGCAGCAGGGATGCCACGCCTTGCCCAGGCTAGCCCTGTTGCTCGCTCATTGCTAACGGCCGATGATCGTGTCGTCGATCGCGCTGCGCAACGAGTCTGCCTAGGCAAGCCTTGGCATCGGGATCCCACCCTGCATCCACCGCCTCGAGGGCTTGCGACGAAGCACTGCGCATGCTCAAAATCCCCCCAGCGATTTGGCCCTCGCGTAGCATGCATCATCATTAGCTTCACCGCCCATACCGTCGAGCTTGTGTAGCCACATCCCAGCTCATTATCCCTCGATTTTTCTCGTTTCGTTGCCCACGTTTTTCCCACCGACGAGGCCTTGGCAGCAGGGGTGTCCAGGCTGGCCGTGTGGCTCGCTTATTGCTAACGGCCGACGATCGTGTCATCGATCGCGCTACGCAACGAGTCCGCCTAGGCAAGCCTGGGTGTCGGGATCAAGCCCCACATCCGCCGCCTCGAGAGCCTACGACGAAGCACTCTGCATGCTCAAAATCCCCTCAGAGATTTGGCCCTCGCGTAGCATGCATCATCGTTAGGTTTGCCGCCCACATCGTCTTGCTTGCGTAGCCACATCTCAGCTCATTATCCCATGATTTTTCTAATTTCGATGCCCGTGTTTTTCCCACCGATGAGACCTCGGCTGCAGGGGTGTCTCGCCTTGCCCAGGCTGGCCCTGTGGCTCGCTTATTGCTAACGGCCGATGATCGTTTCGTCGATCGCGCTGCGCAACGAGTCCGCCGAGGCAAGCCTAGGCGTTGGGATCCAGCTGCACATCCGCCACCTCGAGGGCCTGCGACGAAGCACCCCCCATGCTCAAAATTCCCCCCATCGATTTGGCCCTCGCGTAGCATGCATCATCGTTAGCTTCGCCGCCAAACTCGTCGAGCTTCTATAGCCACATCCCAGCTCATTATCCCATTATTTTTCACATTTCTTTGCCTATATTTTTCCCACCGATGAGGCCTTGGCAGCAGGGGTGCCCAGGCTGGCCGTGTGGCTCGCTCATTGCTAACGGCCGACGATCGTGTCGTCGATCGCGCTGTGCAAAGAGTCCACCTAGGCAAACCTGGGCGTCAGGATCCAGCCCCGCATCTGCCGGCTCGAGGGCCTACGACGAAGCACTCCGCATGCTCAAAATCCCCCCAACAATTTGGCCCTCGCGTAGCATGCATCATCGTTAGGTTCGCAAGCCCACACCGTCAAGCAGGTATAGCCACATCCCAGCTCATTATCCTAGGATTTTTCTTATTTCATTGCCCACGTTTTTCCCATCGATGAGGCCTTCGCAGCAGGGGTGTCACGCCTTTGCCAGACTGGCCGTGTGGCTCGCTCATTGCTAACGGTCGACGATAGTGTCGTCGATTGCGCTGCGCAACGAGTTCGCCTAGGCAAGCCTGGGCATCGGGATCTATCCCCGCATCCGTCGCCTCGATGGCCTGCGACGAAGCACTCTGCATGCTCAAAATCCCCCCAACGATTTGGTCCTCGCGTAGCATGTTTCATCGTTAGCTTCGTCGCCCACATCGTCGAGCTTGTGTAGCCACATCCCAGCTCATTATTCCACGATTTTTCTCATTTCGTTGCCAATGTTTTTCCCACCGATGAGGCCTTGGCAGCAGGGGTGTCACGCCTTTCCCAGGCTGGCCGTGTGGCTCGCTCATTGCTAACGGCCGACGATAGTGTCGTCGATCGCGCTGCGCAAACGGGTCCGCCAAGGCAAGCCTGGGCATCGGGATCATACCCTGCATCCGTCACTTCGAGGGCCTGCGACAAAGCACTCCGCATGCATAAAATTCCCCCAGCGATTTGGCCCTCGCGTAGCATGCGTCATCGTTAGCTTCGCCGTGTAACCCGTCAAGCTTGTATAGCCACATCCCAGCTCATTATCCCATTATTTTTCTCATTTCGTTGCCCACATTTTTCCCACTGATGAGGCCTTGGCAGCAGAGGTGCCTAGGTTGGCCGTGTGGCTCGCTCATTGCTAACGACCGACGATCGTGTCATCGATCGCGCTGCGCAACGAGTCCTCCCAGGCAAACCTAGGTGTCGGGATCAAGACCCGCATCCGTCGCCTCGAGAGCCTGCGACAAGCACTCCGCATGCTCAAAATCCCCCCAGCGATTTCGCCCTCGCGTAGCATGCATCATCGTTAGGTTCGCCGCCCACACCGTCAAGCTTGTGTAGCCACATAACCCAGCTCATAATCCCACGATTTCTCTAATTTCGATGCCCGAGTTTTTCCCACCGATGAGGCCTTGGCTGCAGGGGTGTCACGCCTTGCCTAGGCTCGCCGTGTGGCTCGCTCATTGCTAACGGTCGACGATAGTGTCGTCGATCGCACTGCGCAACGAGTTCGCCTAGGCAAGCCTGGGCATCGGGATCCAACCTCACATCCGCCACCTCAAGGTCCTGCGACGAAGCACTCCGCATGCTCAAAATTACCGCCAATGATTTGGCCCTCGCGTAGCATGCATCATCGTTAGCTTCGCCGCCCAACTCGTCATGCTTCTATAGCCACATCCCAGCTCATTATCCCATTATTTTTCACATTTCGTTGCCTACATTCTTCCCACCAATGAGGCCTTGGTAGCAGGGGTGCCCAGGCTAGCCGTGTGGCTCCCTCATTGCTAACGGCCGATGATCGTGTCGTCGATCGCGCTGCGCAACGAGTCCGCCTAGGCAAACCTTGGTGTCATGAACAAGCCCCGCATCCGCCACCTCGAGAGCCTGCGACGAAGCACTCCGCATGCTCAAAATCCCCCCAGCAATTTGGTCCTCGCGTAGCATGCATCATCGTTAGGTTCGTCGCCCACACTGTCGAGCTTGTGTAGCCACATCCCAGCTCATTATCCCACGATTTTTCTAATTTCGATGCCCGTGTTTTTCCCATCGATGAGGCCTTGGCTGCAGGGGTGTCACGCCTTGCCCAGGCAGGCCGTGTGGCTCGGTCATTGCTAACGGCCGATGATCGTGTCGTCGATCGCGCTGCGCAACGAGTCCGCCGAGGCAAGCCTGGGCGTGAGGATCCAACTGCACATCCGCCACCTCGTTGGCCTGCGATGAAGCACTCCGCATGCTCAAAATCACCCCAGCGATTTGGCCCTCGCGTAGCATGCATCATCGTTGGCTTCGCCGCCCACACCGTCGAGCTTGTGTAGCCGCATCCCAGCTCATTATCTCACGATTTTTCTCATTTCGTTGCCCACATTTTTCCCACCGATGAGGCCTTGGCAGCAGGGATGCCACCCCTTGCCCAGGCTGGCCGTGTGGCTTGCTCATTGCTAACGGCCGACAATCGTGTCGTCGATCGCGCTGCGCAACGAGTCCGCCTAGGCAAACCTGGGCTTCGGGATCCAGCCCCACATCCGCCGCCTCGAGGGCTTACGACGAAGCACATCGCATGCTCAAAATCTCCCAGCGAATTTGCCCTCGCGTAGCATGCATCATCGTTAGGTTCGCAAGCGCACACCGTCAAGCAGGTGTAGCTGCATCCCAGCTCATTATCCCATGATTTTTCTTATTTCGTTGCCCACGTTTTTTCCACCGATGAGGCCTTCGCAGTAGGGGTGTCACGCGTTTCCCAGGCTAGTTGTGTGGCTCGCTCATTGCTAACAGTCAACGATAGTGTCGTCGATCGCGCTGCGCAACCAGTTCGCCTAGGCAAGCTTGGGCATCGGGATCCAGCCCCGCATCCGTCGCCTCGACGGCCTGCGACGAAGCACTCTGCATGCTCAAAATCCCCCCAGCAATTTTGGCCCTCGCGTAGCATGCATCATCGTTAGTTTCGCCGCACACACCGTCGAGTTTGTGAACCCACATCCCAGCTCATTATCCCATGATTTTTCTAATTTCGTTGCACACGTTTTTCCCACCGATGAGGTCTTCGCAGCAGGGGTGTCACGCCTTTCCCACGCTAGCCGTGTGGCTCGCTCATTGCTAACGGTCGACGATAGTGTCGTCGATCGCGCTGCGCAACGAGTTTGCCTAGGCAAGCCTGGGCATCGGGATCCAACCTCACATCTGCCACCTCGAGGGCCTGCGACGAAGCACCCCGCATGCTCAAAATTCCCCCCATCGATTTGGCCCTCGCGTAGCATGCATCATTGTTAGCTTCGCCGCCCAACTCGTCGAGCTTTTATAGCCACATCCCAGCTCATTATCCCATTATTTTTCACATTTCTTTGCCTACATTTTTCCCACAGATGAACCCTTGGTAGCAGGGGTGCCCAGGCTGGCCGTGGGGCTCGCTCATTGCTAACGGCCGACGATCGTGTTGTCGATCGCGCTGTGCAAAGAGTCCACCTAGGCAAACCTGGGCGTCGGGATCCAGCCCCGCATCTGCCGGCTCGAGGGCCTACGACGAAGCACTCCGCATGCTCAAAATCCCCCCAACAATTTGGCCCTCGCGTAGCATGCATCATCGTTAGGTTCGCAAGCCCACACCGTCAAGCAGGTATAGCCACATCCCAGCTCATTATCCTAGGATTTTTCTTATTTCATTGCCCACGTTTTTCCCATCGATGAGGCCTTCGCAGCAGGGGTGTCACGCCTTTGCCAGGCTGGCCGTGTGGCTCGCTCATTGCTAACGGCCGACAATCGTGTCGTCAATTGCGCTGCCCAACGAGTTCGCCTAGGCAAGCCTGGGCATCGGGATCTAGCCCCGCATCCGCCGCCTCGATGGCCTGCGACGAAGCACTCTGCATGCTCAAAATCCCCCCAACGATTTGGTCCTCGCGTAGCATGTTTCATCGTTAACTTCGTCGCCCACATCGTCGAGCTTGTGTAGCCACATCCCAGCTCATTATCCCACGATTTTTCTCATTTCGTTGCCAATGTTTTTCTCACCGATGAGGCCTTGGCAGCAGGGGTGTCACGCCTTTCCCAGGCTGGCCGTGTGGCTCGCACATTGCTAACGGCCGACGATAGTGTCGTCGATCGCGCTGCGCAAACGGGTCCGCCTAGGCAAGCCTGGGCATCGGGATCATACCCTGCATCCGTCACTTCGAGGGCCTGCGACAAAGCACTCCGCATGCATAAAATTCCCCCAGCGATTTGGCCCTCGCGTAGCATGCATCATCGTTAGCTTCGCCGCCTAACCCGTCAAGCTTGTATAGCCACATCCTAGCTCATTATCCCATTATTTTTCTCATTTCGTTGCCCACATTTTTCCCACTGATGAGGCCTTGGCAGCAGGGGTGCCCAGGCTGGCCGTGTGGCTCGCTCATTGCTAACGACCGACGATCGTGTCATCGATCGCGCTGCGCAACGAGTCCTCCCAGGCAAACCTAGGTGTCGGGATCAAGCCCCGCATCCGTCGCCTCGAGAGCCTGCGACGAAGCACTCCGCATGCTCAAAATCCCCCTAGCGATTTCACCCTCGCGTAGCAGGCATCATTGTTAGGTTCGTCGCCCACACCGTCAAGCTTGTGTAGCCACATAACCCAGCTCATAATCCCACGATTTCTCTAATTTCGATGCCCGAGTTTTTCCCACCGATGAGGCCTTGGCTGCAGGGGTGTCACGCCTTGCCCAGGCTCGCCGTGTGGCTCGCTCATTGCTAACGGTCGACGATAGTGTCGTCGATCGCACTGCGCAACGAGTTCGCCAAGGCAAGCCTGGGCATCGGGATCCAACCTCACATCCGCCACCTCGAGGGCCTGCGACGAAGCACTCCGCATGCTCAAAATTACCCCCAACGATTTGGCCCTCGCGTAGCATGCATCATCGTTAGCTTCGCCGCCCAACTCGTCATGCTTCTATAGCCACATCCCAGCTCATAATCCCATTATTTTTCACATTTCGTTGCCTACATTCTTCCCACCAATGAGGCCTTGGTAGCAGGGGTGCCCAGGCTAGCCGTGTGGCTCCCTCATTGCTAACGGCCGATGATCGTGTCGTCGATCGCGCTGCGCAACGAGTCCACCTAGGCAAACCTGGGTGTCATGAACAAGCCCCGCATCCGCCACCTCGAGAGCCTGCGACGAACCACTCCGCATGCTCAAAATCCCCCCAGCAATTTGGTCCTCGCGTAGCATGCATCATCGTTAGGTTCGTCGCCCACACTGTCGAGCTTGTGTAGCCACATCCCAGCTCATTATCCCACGATTTTTCTAATTTCGATGCCCGTGTTTTTCCCATCGATGAGGCCTTGGCTGCAGGGGTGTCACACCTTGCCCAGGCAGGCCGTGTGGCTCGCTCATTGCTAACGGCCGATGATCGTGTCGTCGATCGCGCTGCGCAATGAGTCCGCCGAGGCAAGCCTGGGCGTGAGGATCCAACTGCACATCCGCCACCTCGTTGGCCTGCGACGAAGCACTCCGCATGCTCAAAATCACCCCAGCGATTTGGCCCTCGCGTAGCATGCATCATCGTTGGCTTCGCCGCCCACACCGTCGAGCTTGTGTAGCCGCATCCCAGCTCATTATCTCACGATTTTTCTCATTTCGTTGCCCACATTTTTCCCACTGATGAGGCCTTGGTAGCAGGGATGCCACGCCTTGCCCAGGCTGGCCGTGTGGCCCGCTCGTTGCTAACGGCCGACGATCGTGTCGTCGACCGCACTGCGCAACGAGTCTGCCTAGGCAAGTCTCCACATCTGGATCCAGCCCTGTATCCGTCGCCTCGAGGGCCTACGACGAAGCACCCCGCATTCTCAAAATCCCCCTAGCGATTCGGCCCTCGCGTAGCATGCATCATCGTTAGGTTCGCCGCCCACACCGTTGAGCTTGTGTAGCCACATCCTAGCTCATTATCCTACGATTTTTCTCATTTCATTGCCCACGTTTTTCCCACCGATGAGGCCTTGGCAGCAGGGGTGTCACGCCTTTCCCAGGCTAGCCGTGTGGCTCGCTCATTGCTAACGGCCGACGATAGTGTCGTTGATCGCGCTGCGCAACGAGTCCGCCTAGGCAAGACTGGGCATCGGGATCATACCCTACATCCGTCACTTCGAGGGCCTGCAACGAAGTACTCCGCATGCATAAAATTCCCCCAGCGGATTTGCCCTCGCGTAGCATGCATCATCGTTAGGTTCGCCGCCCACACCGTCAAGCTTGTGTAGCCACATAACCCAGCTCATAATCCCACGATTTCTCTAATTTCGATGCCCGAGCTTTTCCCACCGATGAGGCCTTGGCTGCAGGGGTGTCACGCCTTGCCCAGGCTCGCCGTGTGGCTCGCTCATTGCTAATGGCCGACGATAGTGTCGTCGATCGCGCTGCGCAACGGGTCCGCCTAGGCAAGCCTAGGCATCGGGATCATACCCTGCATCCGTCACTTCGAGGGCCTGCGACGAAGCACTCCGCATGCATAAAATTCCCCCAGCGATTTGGCCCTCGTGTAGCATGCATCATCGTTAGCTTCGCCGCCTAACCCGTCAAGCTTGTATAGCCACATCCCCGCTCATTATCCCATTATTTTTCTCATTTCGTTGCCCACATTTTTCCCACTGATGAGGCCTTGGCAGCAGGGGTGCCTAGGCTGGCCGCGTGGCTCGCTCATTGCTAACGGCCGACGATCGTGTCATCGATCGTGCTGCGCAACGAGTCCTCCCAGGCAAACCTAGGTGTCGGGATCAAGCTCCGCATCCGTCGCCTCGAGAGCCTGCGACGAAGCACTTCGCATGCTCAAAATCCCCCCAGCGATTTCGCCCTCGCGTAGCATGCATCATCGTTAGGTTCGCCGCCCACACCGTCAAGCTTGTGTAGCCACATAACCCAGCTCATAATCCTACGATTTCTCTAATTTCGATGCCCGAGTTTTTCCCATCGATGAGGCCTTGGCTGCAGGGGTGTCACGCCTTGCCCAGGCTCGCCGTGTGGCTCGCTCATTGCTAACGGCCGATGATCGTGTCGATCGCGCTGTGCAACGAGTCCGCCGAGGCAAGTCTGGGGGGTTGGATACAGCTGCACATCCGCCACCTCGTTGGCCTGCGACGAAGCACTCCACATGCTCAAAATCCCCCTAGCGATTTGGCACTCGCGTAGCATGCATCATCGTTAGCTTCGTCGCCCACGCCGTCGAGCTTGTGTAGCCACATCCCAGCTCATTATCTCACGATTTCTCTCATTTCATTGCCCACATTTTTCCCACCGATGAGGCTTTGGCAGCAGGGATGTCACCCCTTGCCCAGGCTGGCCGTGTGGCTTGCTCATTGCTAACGGTCGACAATCGTGTCGTCGATCGCGCTGCGCAACGAGTCCGCCTAGGCAAACCTGGGCTTCGGGATCCAGCCCCACATCCCCCGCCTCGAGGGCTTACGACGAAGCACATCGCATGCTCAAAATCCCCCAGCGAATTTGCCCTCGCGTAGCATGCATCATCGTTAGGTTCGCAAGCGCACACCGTCAAGCAGGTGTAGCTGCATCCCAGCTCATTATCCCATGATTTTTCTTATTTCGTTGCCCACGTTTTTTCCACCGATGAGGCCTTCGCAGTAGGGGTGTCACGCCTTTCCCAGGCTAGCTGTGTGGCTCGCTCATTGCTAACAGTCGACGATAGTGTCGTCGATCGCGCTGCGCAACCAGTTCGCCTAGGCAAGCCTGGGCATCGGGATCCAGCCCCGCATCCGTCGCCTCGACGGCCTGCGACGAAGCACTCTGCATGCTCAAAATCCCCCCAGCGATTTTGGCCCTCGCGTAGCATGCATCATCGTTAGCTTCGCCGCACACACCGTCGAGTTTGTGAACCCACATCCCAGCTCATTATCCCATGATTTTTCTAATTTCGTTGCACACGTTTTTCCCACCGATGAGGCCTTCGCAGCAGGGGTGTCACGCCTTTCCCACGCTAGCCGTGTGGCTCGCTCATTGCTAACGGTCGACGATAGTGTCGTCGATCGCGCTGCGCAACGAGTTCGCCTAGGCAAGCCTGGGCATCGGGATCCAACCTCACATCTGCCACCTCGAGGGCCTGCGACGAAGCACCCCGCATGCTCAAAATTCCCCCCATCGATTTGGCCCTCGCGTAGCATGCATCATCGTTAGCTTCGCCGCCCAACTCGTCATGCTTCTATAGCCATATCCCAGCTCATTATCCCATTATTTTTCACATTTCGTTGCCTACATTCTTCCCACCAATGAGGCCTTGGTAGCAGGGGTGCCCAGGCTAGCCGTGTGGCTCCCTCATTGCTAACGGCCGATGATCGTGTCGTCGATCGCGCTGCGCAACGAGTTCGCCTAGGCAAACCTGGGTGTCATGAACAAGCCCCGCATCCGCCACCTCGAGAGCCTGCGACGAAGCACTCTGCATGCTCAAAATCCCCCCAGCAATTTGGTCCTCGCGTAGCATGCATCATCGTTAGGTTCGTCGCCCACACTGTCGAGCTTGTGTAGCCACATCCCAGCTCATTATCCCACGATTTTTCTAATTTCGATGCCCGTGTTTTTCCCATCGATGAGGCCTTGGCTGCAGGGATGTCACACCTTGCCCAGGCAGGCCGTGTGGCTCGCTCATTGCTAACGGCCGATGATCCTGTCGTCGATCGCGCTGCGCAACGAGTCCGCCGAGGCAAGCCTGGGCGTGAGGATCCAACTGCACATCCGCCACCTCGTTGGCCTGCGACGAAGCACTTCGCATGCTCAAAATCACCCCAGCGATTTGGCCCTCGCGTAGCATGCATCATCGTTGGCTTCGCCGCCCACACCGTCGAGCTTGTGTAGCCGCATCCCAGCTCATTATCTCACGATTTTTCTCATTTCGTTGCCCACATTTTTCCCACCGATGAGGCCTTGGTAGCAGGGATGCCACGCCTTGCCCAGGCTGGCCGTGTGGCTCGGCTCGTCGTGTCGTCGAACGGCCGACGATCGTGTCGTCGACCGCACTGCGCAACGAGTCTGCCTAGGCAAGTCTCCACATCTGGATCCAGCCCTGCATCCGTCGCCTCGAGGGCCTACGACGAAGCACCCCGCATTCTCAAAATCCCCCTAGCGATTCGGCCCTCGCGTAGCATGCATCATCGTTAGGTTCGCCGCCCACACCGTTGAGCTTGTGTAGCCACATCCTAGCTCATTATCCTACGATTTTTCTCATTTCATTGCCCACGTTTTTCCCACCGATGAGGCCTTGGCAGCAGGGGTGTCACGCCTTTCCCAGGCTAGCCGTGTGGCTCGCTCATTGCTAACGGCCGACGATAGTGTCGTTGATCGCGCTGCGCAACGAGTCCGCCTAGGCAAGACTGGGCATCGGGATCATACCCTACATCCGTCACTTCGAGGGCCTGCAACGAAGTACTCCGCATGCATAAAATTCCCCCAGCGGATTTGCCCTCGCGTAGCATGCATCATCGTTAGGTTCGCCGCCCACACCGTCAAGCTTGTGTAGCCACATAACCCAGCTCATAATCCCACGATTTCTCTAATTTCGATGCCCGAGCTTTTCCCACCGATGAGGCCTTGGCTGCAGGGGTGTCACGCCTTGCCCAGGCTCGCCGTGTGGCTCGCTCATTGCTAAGGCCGACGATAGTGTCGTCGATCGCGCTGCGCAACGGGTCCGCCTAGGCAAGCCTAGGCATCGGGATCATACCCTGCATCCGTCACTTCGAGGGCCTGCGACGAAGCACTCCGCATGCATAAAATTCCCCCAGCGATTTGGCCCTCGTGTAGCATGCATCATCGTTAGCTTCGCCGCCTAACCCGTCAAGCTTGTATAGCCACATCCCGCTCATTATCCCATTATTTTTCTCATTTCGTTGCCCACATTTTTTCCACTGATGAGGCCTTGGCAGCAGGGGTGCCTAGGCTGGTCGCGTGGCTCGCTCATTGCTAACGGCCGACGATCGTGTCATCGATCGTGCTGCGCAACGAGTCCTCCCAGGCAAACCTAGGTGTCGGGATCAAGCTCCGCATCCGTTGCCTCGAGAGCCTACGACGAAGCACTTCGCATGCTCAAAATCCCCCCAGCGATTTCGCCCTCGCGTAGCATGCATCATGGTTAGGTTCGCCGCCCACACCGTCAAGCTTGTGTAGCCACATAACCCAGCTCATAATCTCACGATTTCTCTAATTTCGATGCCCGAGTTTTTCCCATCGATGAGGCCTTGGCTGTAGGGGTGTCACGCCTTGCCCAGGCTCGCCGTGTGGCTCGCTCATTGCTAACGGCCGATGATCGTGTCGATCGCGCTGTGCAACGAGTCCGCCGAGGCAAGTCTGGGGGGTTGGATACAGCTGCACATCCGCCACCTCGTTGGCCTGCGACGAAGCACTCCACATGCTCAAAATCCCCCTAGCGATTTGGCACTCGCGTAGCATGCATCATCGTTAGCTTCGTCGCCCACGCCGTCGAGCTTGTGTAGCCACATCCCAGCTCATTATCTCACGATTTTTCTCATTTCATTGCCCACATTTTTCCCACCGATGAGGCTTTGGCAGCAGGGATGCCACCCCTTGCCCAGGCTGGCCGTGTGGCTTGCTCATTGCTAACGGCCGACAATCGTGTCGTCGATCGCGCTGCGCAACGAGTCCGCCTAGGCAAACCTGGGCTTCGGGATCCAGCCCCACATCCGCCGCCTCGAGGGCTTACGACGAAGCACATCGCATGCTCAAAATTCCCCAGCGAATTTGCCCTCGCGTAGCATGCATCATCGTTAGGTTCGCAAGCGCACACCGTCCAAGCAGGTGTAGCTGCATCCCAGCTCATTATCCCATGATTTTTCTTATTTCGTTGCCCACGTTTTTTCCACCGATGAGGCCTTCGCAGTAGGGGTGTCACGCCTTTCCCAGGCTAGTTGTGTGGCTCGCTCATTGCTAATAGTCGACGATAGTGTCGTCGATCGCGCTGCGCAACCAGTTCGCCTAGGCAAGCCTGGGCATCGGGATCCAGCCCCGCATCCGTCGCCTCGACGGCCTGCGACGAAGCACTCTGCATGCTCAAAATCCCCCCAGCGATTTTGGCCCTCACGTAGCATGCATCATCATTAGCTTCGCCGCACACACCGTCGAGTTTGTGAACCCACATCCCAGCTCATTATCCCATGATTTTTCTAATTTCGTTGCACACGTTTTTCCCACCGATGAGGTCTTCGCAGCAGGGGTGTCACGCCTTTCCCACGCTAGCCGTGTGGCTCGCTCATTGCTAACGGTCGACGATAGTGTCGTCGATCGCGCTGCGCAACGAGTTCGCCAAGGCAAGCCTGGGCATCGGGATCCAACCTCACATCTGCCACCTCGAGGGCCTGCGACGAAGCACCCCGCATGCTCAAAATTCCCCCCATCGATTTGGCCCTCGCGTAGCATGCATCATCGTTAGCTTCGCCGCCCAACTCGTCGAGCTTCTATAGCCACATCCCAGCTCATTATCCCATTATTTTTCACATTTCTTTGCCTACATTTTTCTCACCGATGAAGCCTTGGTAGCAGGGGTGCCCAGGCTGGCCGTGTGGCTCGCTCATTGCTAACGGCCGACGATTGTGTCGTCGATCGCGCTGTGCAAAGAGTCCACCTAGGCAAACCTGGGCGTCGGGATCCAGCCCCGCATCTGCCGGCTCGAGGGCCTACGACGAAGCACTCCGCATGCTCAAAATCCCCCCAACAATTTGGCCCTCGCGTAGCATGCATCATCGTTAGGTTCGCAAGCCCACACCGTCAAGCAGGTATAGCCACATCCCAGCTCATTATCCTAGGATTTTTCTTATTTCATTGCCCACGTTTTTCCCATCGATGAGGCCTTCGCAGCAGGGGTGTCACGCCTTTGCCAGACTGGCCGTGTGGCTCGCTCATTGCTAACGGTCGACGATAGTGTCGTCGATTGCGCTGCGCAACGAGTTCGCCTAGGCAAGCCTGGGCATCAGGATCTAGCCCCGCATCCGCCGCCTCGATGGCCTGCGACGAAGCACTCTGCATGCTCAAAATCCCCCCAACGATTTGGTCCTCGCGTAGCATGTTTCATCGTTAACTTCGTCGCCCACATCGTCGAGCTTGTGTAGCCACATCCCAGCTCATTATCCCACGATTTTTCTCATTTCGTTGCCAATGTTTTTCTCACCGATGAGGCCTTGGCAGCAGGGGTGTCACGCCTTTCCCAGGCTGGCCGTGTGGCTCGCACATTGCTAACGGCCGACGATAGTGTCGTCGATCGCGCTGCGCAAACGGGTCCGCCTAGGCAAGCCTGGGCATCGGGATCATACCCTGCATCCGTCACTTCGAGGGCCTGCGACAAAGCACTCCGCATGCATAAAATTCCCCCAGCGATTTGGCCCTCGCGTAGCATGCATCATCGTTAGCTTCGCCGCCTAACCCGTCAAGCTTGTATAGCCACATCCCAGCTCATTATCCCACTATTTTTCTCATTTCGTTGCCCACATTTTTCCCACTGATGAGGCCTTGGCAGCAGGGGTTCCCAGGCTGGCCGTGTGGCTCGCTCATTGCTAACGACCGACGATCGTGTCATCGATCGCGCTGCGCAACGAGTCCTCCCAGGCAAACCTAGGTGTCGGGATCAAGCCCCGCATCCGTCGCCTCGAGAGCCTGCGACGAAGCACTCCGCATGCTCAAAATCCCCCCAGCGATTTCGCCCTCGCGTAGCAGGCATCATCGTTAGGTTCGTCGCCCACACCGTCAAGCTTGTGTAGCCACATAACCCAGCTCATAACCCCACGATTTCTCTAATTTTGATGCCCGAGTTTTTCCCACCGATGAGGCCTTGGCTGAAGGGGTGTCACGCCTTGCCCAGGCTCGCCGTGTGGCTCGCTCATTGCTAACGGTCGACGATAGTGTCGTCGATCGCACTGCGCAACGAGTTCGCCTAGGCAAGCCTGGGCATCGGGATCCAACCTCACATCCGCCACCTCGAGGGCCTGCGACGAAGCACTCCGCATGCTCAAAATTACCCCCAATGATTTGGCCCTCGCGTAGCATGCATCATCGTTAGCTTCGCCGCCCAACTCGTCATGCTTCTATAGCCATATCCCAGCTCATTATCCCATTATTTTTCACATTTCGTTGCCTACATTCTTCCCACCAATGAGGCCTTGGTAGCAGGGGTGCCCAGGCTAGCCGTGTGGCTCCCTCATTGCTAACGGCCGATGATCGTGTCGTCGATCGCGCTGCGCAACGAGTTCGCCTAGGCAAACCTGGGTGTCATGAACAAGCCCCGCATCCGCCACCTCGAGAGCCTGCGACGAAGCACTCTGCATGCTCAAAATCCCCCCAGCAATTTGGTCCTCGCGTAGCATGCATCATCGTTAGGTTCGTCGCCCACACTGTCGAGCTTGTGTAGCCACATCCCAGCTCATTATCCCACGATTTTTCTAATTTCGATGCCCGTGTTTTTCCCATCGATGAGGCCTTGGCTGCAGGGGTGTCACACCTTGCCCAGGCAGGCCGTGTGGCTCGCTCATTGCTAACGGCCGATGATCGTGTCGTCGATCGCGCTGCGCAATGAGTCCGCCGAGGCAAGCCTGGGCGTGAGGATCCAACTGCACATCCGCCACCTCGTTGGCCTGCGACGAAGCACTCCGCATGCTCAAAATCACCCCAGCGATTTGGCCCTCGCGTAGCATGCATCATCGTTGGCTTCGCCGCCCACACCGTCGAGCTTGTGTAGCCGCATCCCAGCTCATTATCTCACGATTTTTCTCATTTCGTTGCCCAAATTTTTCCCAACGATGAGGCCTTGGCAGCAGGGATGCCACGCCTTACCCAGGCTGGCCGTGTGGCTCGCTCGTTGCGAACGGCCGAGGATCGTGTCGTCGACCGCAATGCGCAAGGAGTCTGCCTAGGCAAGTCTCCACATCTGGATCCAGCCCTGCATCCGTCGCCTCGAGGGCCTACGACGAAGCACCCCGCATTCTCAAAATCCCCCTAGCGATTCGGCCCTCGCGTAGCATGCATCATCGTTAGGTTCGCCGCCCACACCGTTGAGCTTGTGTAGCCACATCCTAGCTCATTATCCTACGATTTTTCTCATTTCATTGCCCACGTTTTTCCCACCGATGAGGCCTTGGCAGCAGGGGTGTCACGCCTTTCCCAGGCTAGCCGTGTGGCTCGCTCATTGCTAACGGCCGACGATAGTGTCGTTGATCGCGCTGCGCAACGAGTCCGCCTAGGCAAGACTGGGCATCGGGATCATACCCTACATCCGTCACTTCGAGGGCCTGCAACGAAGTACTCCGCATGCATAAAATTCCCCCAGCGGATTTGCCCTCGCGTAGCATGCATCATCGTTAGGTTCGCCGCCCACACCGTCAAGCTTGTGTAGCCACATAACCCAGCTCATAATCCCACGATTTCTCTAATTTCGATGCCCGAGCTTTTCCCACCGATGAGGCCTTGGCTGCAGGGGTGTCACGCCTTGCCCAGGCTCGCCGTGTGGCTCGCTCATTGCTAACGGCCGACGATAGTGTCGTCGATCGCGCTGCGCAACGGGTCCGCCTAGGCAAGCCTAGGCATCGGGATCATACCCTGCATCCGTCGCTTCGAGGGCCTGCGACGAAGCACTCCGAATGCATAAAATTCCCCCAGCGATTTGGCCCTCGTGTAGCATGCATCATCGTTAGCTTCGCCGCCTAACCCGTCAAGCTTGTATAGCCACATCCCCGCTCATTATCCCATTATTTTTCTCATTTCGTTGCCCACATTTTTCCCACTGATGAGGCCTTGGCAGCAGGGGTGCCTAGGCTGGCCGTGTGGCTCGCTCATTGCTAACGGTCGACGATCGTGTCATCGATCGTGCTGCGCAACGAGTCCTCCCAGGCAAACCTAGGTGTCGGGATCAAGCTCCGCATCCGTCGCCTCGAGAGCCTTCGACGAAGCACTCCGCATGCTCAAAATCCCCCCAGCGATTTCGCCCTCGCGTAGCATGCATAATCGTTAGGTTCACCGCCCACACCGTCAAGCTTGTGTAGCCACATAACCCAGCTCATAATCCCACGATTTCTCTAATTTCGATGCCCGAGTTTTTCCCATCGATGAGGCCTTGGCTGCAGGGGTGTCACGCCTTGCCCAGGCTCGCCGTGTGGCTCGCTCATTGCTAACGGCCGATGATCGTGTCGATCGCGCTGTGCAACGAGTCCGCCGAGGCAAGTCTGGGGGGTTGGATACAGCTGCACATCCGCCACCTCGTTGGCCTGCGACGAAGCACTCCACATGCTCAAAATCCCCCTAGCGATTTGGCACTCGCGTAGCATGCATCATCGTTAGCTTCGTCGCCCACGCCGTCGAGCTTGTGTAGCCACATCCCAGCTCATTATCTCACGATTTTTCTCATTTCATTGCCCACATTTTTCCCACCGATGAGGCTTTGGCAGCAGGGATGCCACCCCTTGCCCAGGCTGGCCGTGTGGCTTGCTCATTGCTAACGGCCGACAATCGTGTCGTCGATCGCGCTGCGCAATGAGTCCGCCTAGGCAAACCTGGGCTTCGGGATCCAGCCCCACATCCGTCGCCTCAAGGGCTTACGACGAAGCACATCGCATGCTCAAAATCCCCCAGCGAATTTGCCCTCGCGTAGCATGCATCATCGTTACGTTCGCAAGCGCACACCGTCAAGCAGGTGTAGCTGCATCCCAGCTCATTATCCCATGATTTTTCTTATTTCGTTGCCCACGTTTTTTCCACCGATGAGGCCTTCGCAGTAGGGGTGTCACGCCCTTCCCAGGCTAGCTGTGTGGCTCGCTCATTGCTAACAGTCGACGATAGTGTCGTCGATCGCGCTGCGCAACCAGTTCGCCTAGGCAAGCCTGGGCATCGGGATCCAGCCCCGCATCCGTCGCCTCGACGGCCTGCGACGAAGCACTCTGCATGCTCAAAATGCCCCCAGCGATTTTGGCCCTCGCGTAGCATGCATCATCGTTAGCTTCGCCGTACACACCGTCGAGTTTGTGAACCCACATCCCAGCTCATTATCCCATGATTTCTCTAATTTCGTTGCACACGTTTTTCCCACCAATGAGGCCTTCGCAGCAGGGGTGTCACGCCTTTCCCACGCTAGCCGTGTGGCTCGCTCATTGCTAACGGTCGACGATAGTGTCGTCGATTGCGCTGCGCAACGAGTTCGCCTAGGCAAGCCTGGGCATCGGGATCCAACCTCACATCTGCCACCTCGAGGGCCTGCGACGAAGCACCCCGCATGCTCAAAATTCCCCCCATCGATTTGGCCCTCGCGTAGCATGCATCATCGTTAGCTTCGCCGCCCAACTCGTCATGCTTCTATAGCCACATCCCAGCTCATTATCCCATTATGTTTCACATTTCGTTGCCTACATTCTTCCCACCAATGAGGCCTTGGTAGCAGGGGTGCCCAGGCTAGCCGTGTGGCTCCCTCATTGCTAACGGCCGATGATCGTGTCGTCGATCGCGCTGCGCAACGAGTCCGCCTAGGCAAACCTTGGTGTCATGAACAAGCCCCGCATCCGCCACCTCGAGAGCCTGCGACGAAGCACTCCGCATGCTCAAAATCCCCCCAGCAATTTGGTCCTCGCGTAGCATGCATCATCGTTAGGTTCGTCGCCCACACTGTCGAGCTTGTGTAGCCACATCCCAGCTCATTATCCCACGATTTTTCTAATTTCGATGCCCGTGTTTTTCCCATCGATGAGGCCTTGGCTGCAGGGGTGTCACACCTTGCCCAGGCAGGCCGTGTGGCTCGCTCATTGCTAACGGCCGATGATCGTGTCGTCGATCGCGCTGCGCAACGAGTCCGCCGAGGCAAGCCTGGGCGTGAGGATCCAACTGCACATCCGCCACCTCGTTGGCCTGCGACGAAGCACTCGCATGCTCAAAATCACCCCAGCGATTTGGCCCTCGCGTAGCATGCATCATCGTTGGCTTCGCCGCCCACACCGTCGAGCTTGTGTAGCCGCATCCCAGCTCATTATCTCACGATTTTTCTCATTTCGTTGCCCACATTTTTCCCACCGATGAGGCCTTGGCAGCAGGGATGCCACGCCTTGCCCAGGCTGGCCGTGTGGCTCGCTCGTTGCGAACGGCCGACGATCGTGTCGTCGACCGCAATGCGCAACGAGTCTGCCTAGGCAAGTCTCCACATCTGGATCCAGCCCTGCATCCGTCGCCTCGAGGGCCTACGACGAAGCACCCCGCATTCTCAAAATCCCCCTAGCGATTCGGCCCTCGCGTAGCATGCATCATCGTTAGGTTCGCCGCCCACACCGTTGAGCTTGTGTAGCCACATCCTAGCTCATTATCCTACGATTTTTCTCATTTCATTGCCCACGTTTTCCCACCGATGAGGCCTTGGCAGGAGGGGTGTCACGCCTTTCCCAGGCTAGCCGTGTGGCTCGCTCATTGCTAACGGCCGACGATAGTGTCGTTGATCGCGCTGCGCAACGAGTCCGCCTAGGCAAGACTGGGCATCGGGATCATACCCTACATCCGTCACTTCGAGGGCCTGCAACGAAGTACTCCGCATGCATAAAATTCCCCCAGCGGATTTGCCCTCGCGTAGCATGCATCATCGTTAGGTTCGCCGCCCACACCGTCAAGCTTGTGTAGCCACATAACCCAGCTCATAATCCCACGATTTCTCTAATTTCGATGCCCGAGCTTTTCCCACCGATGAGGCCTTGGCTGCAGGGGTGTCACGCCTTGCCCAGGCTCGCCGTGTGGCTCGTTCATTGCTAACGGCCGACGATAGTGTCGTCGATCGCGCTGCGCAACGGGTCCGCCTAGGCAAGCCTAGGCATCGGGATCATACCCTGCATCCGTCACTTCGAGGGCCTGCGACGAAGCACTCCGAATGCATAAAATTCCCCCAGCGATTTGGCCCTCGTGTAGCATGCATCATCGTTAGCTTCGCCGCCTAACCCGTCAAGCTTGTATAGCCACATCCCCGCTCATTATCCCATTATTTTTCTCATTTCGTTGCCCACATTTTTCCCACTGATGAGGCCTTGGCAGCAGGGGTGCCTAGGCTGGCCGTGTGGCTCGCTCATTGCTAACGATCGACGATCGTGTCATCGATCGTGCTGCGCAACGAGTCCTCCCAGGCAAACCTAGGTGTCGGGATCAAGCTCCGCATCCGTCGCCTCGAGAGCCTTCGACGAAGCACTCCGCATGCTCAAAATCCCCCCAGCGATTTCGCCCTCGCGTAGCATGCATAATCGTTAGGTTCACCGCCCACACCGTCAAGCTTGTGTAGCCACATAACCCAGCTCATAATCCCACGATTTCTCTAATTTCGATGCCCGAGTTTTTCCCATCGATGAGGCCTTGGCTGCAGGGGTGTCACGCCTTGCCCAGGCTCGCCGTGTGGCTCGCTCATTGCTAACGGCCGATGATCGTGTCGATCGCGCTGTGCAACGAGTCCGCCGAGGCAAGTCTGGGGGGCTGGATACAGCTGCACATCCGCCACCTCGTTGGCCTGCGACGAAGCACTCCACATGCTCAAAATCCCCCTAGCGATTTGGCACTCGCGTAGCATGCATCATCGTTAGCTTCGTCGCCCACGCCGTCAAGCTTGTGTAGCCACATCCCAGCTCATTATCTCACGATTTCTCTCATTTCATTGCCCACATTTTTCCCACCGATGAGGCTTTGGCAGCAGGGATGTCACCCCTTGCCCAGGCTGGCCGTGTGGCTTGCTCATTGCTAACGGCCGACAATCGTGTCGTCGATCGCGCTGCGCAACGAGTCCGCCTAGGCAAACCTGGGCTTCGGGATCCAGCCCCACATCCCCCGCCTCGAGGGCTTACGACGAAGCACATCGCATGCTCAAAATCCCCCAGCGAATTTGCCCTCGCGTAGCATGCATCATCGTTAGGTTCGCAAGCGCACACCGTCAAGCAGGTGTAGCTGCATCCCAGCTCATTATCCCATGATTTTTCTTATTTCGTTGCCCACGTTTTTTCCACCGATGAGGCCTTCGCAGTAGGGGTGTCACGCCCTTCCCAGGCTAGCTGTGTGGCTCGCTCATTGCTAACAGTCGACGATAGTGTCGTCGATCGCGCTGCGCAACCAGTTCGCCTAGGCAAGCCTGGGCATCGGGATCCAGCCCCGCATCCGTCGCCTCGACGGCCTGCGACGAAGCACTCTGCATGCTCAAAATCCCCCTAGCGATTTTGGCCCTCGCGTAGCATGCATCATCGTTAGCTTCGCCGTACACACCGTCGAGTTTGTGAACCCACATCCCAGCTCATTATCCCATGATTTCTCTAATTTCGTTGCACACGTTTTTGCCACCAATGAGGCCTTCGCAGCAGGGGTGTCACGCCTTTCCCACGCTAGCCGTGTGGCTCGCTCATTGCTAACGGTCGACGATAGTGTCGTCGATTGCGCTGCGCAACGAGTTCGCCTAGGCAAGCCTGGGCATCGGGATCCAACCTCACATCTGCCACCTCGAGGGCCTGCGACGAAGCACCCCGCATGCTCAAAATTCCCCCCATCGATTTGGCCCTCGCGTAGCATGCATCATCGTTAGCTTCGCCGCCCAACTCGTCATGCTTCTATAGCCACATCCCAGCTCATTATCCCATTATGTTTCACATTTCGTTGCCTACATTCTTCCCACCAATGAGGCCTTGGTAGCAGGGGTGCCCAGGCTAGCCGTGTGGCTCCCTCATTGCTAACGGCCGATGATCGTGTCGTCGATCGCGCTGCGCAACGAGTCCGCCTAGGCAAACCTGGGTGTCATGAATAAGCCCCGCATCCGCCACCTCGAGAGCCTGCGACGAAGCACCCCGCATGCTCAAAATCCCCCCAGCAATTTGGTCCTCGCGTAGCATGCATCATCGTTAGGTTCGTCGCCCACACTGTCGAGCTTGTGTAGCCACATCCCAGCTCATTATCCCACGATTTTTCTAATTTCGATGCTCGTGTTTTTCCCATCGATGAGGCCTTGGCTGCAGGGGTGTCACGCCTTGCCCAGGCAGGCCGTGTGGCTCGCTCATTGCTAACGGCCGATGATCGTGTCGTCGATCGCGCTGCGCAATGAGTCCGCCGAGGCAAGCCTGGGCGTGAGGATCCAACTGCACATCCGCCACCTCGTTGGCCTGCGACGAAACACTCCGCATGCTCAAAATCACCCCAGCGATTTGGCCCTCGCGTAGCATGCATCATCGTTGGCTTCGCCGCCCACACCGTCGAGCTTGTGTAGCCGCATCCCAGCTCATTATCTCACGATTTTTCTCATTTCGTTGCCCACATTTTTCCCACCGATGAGGCCTTGGCAGCAGGGATGCCACGCCTTGCCCAGGCTGGCCGTGTGGCTCGCTCGTTGCGAACGGCCGACGATCGTGTCGTCGAACCGCAATGCGCAACGAGTCTGCCTAGGCAAGTCTCCACATCTGGATCCAGCCCTGCATCCGTCGCCTCGAGGGCCTACGACGAAGCACCCCGCATTCTCAAAATCCCCCTAGCGATTCGGCCCTCGCGTAGCATGCATCATCGTTAGGTTCGCCGCCCACACCGTTGAGCTTGTGTAGCCACATCCTAGCTCATTATCCTACGATTTTTCTCATTTCATTGCCCACGTTTTTCCCACCGATGAGGCCTTGGCAGCAGGGGTGTCACGCCTTTCCCAGGCTAGCCGTGTGGCTCGCTCATTGCTAACGGCCGACGATAGTGTCGTTGATCGCGCTGCGCAACGAGTCCGCCTAGGCAAGACTGGGCATCGGGATCATACCCTACATCCGTCACTTCGAGGGCCTGCAACGAAGTACTCCGCATGCATAAAATTCCCCCAGCGGATTTGCCCTCGCGTAGCATGCATCATCGTTAGGTTCGCCGCCCACACCGTCAAGCTTGTGTAGCCACATAACCCAGCTCATAATCCCACGATTTCTCTAATTTCGATGCCCGAGCTTTTCCCACCGATGAGGCCTTGGCTGCAGGGGTGTCACGCCTTGCCCAGGCTCGCCGTGTGGCTCGCTCATTGCTAACGGCCGACGATAGTGTCGTCGATCGCGCTGCGCAACGGGTCCGCCTAGGCAAGCCTAGGCATCGGGATCATACCCTACATCCGTCACTTCGAGGGCCTGCGACGAAGCACTCCGCATGCATAAAATTCCCCCAGCGATTTGGCCCTCGTGTAGCATGCATCATCGTTAGCTTCGCCGCCTAACCCGTCAAGCTTGTATAGCCACATCCCCGCTCATTATCCCATTATTTTTCTCATTTCGTTGCCCACATTTTTCCCACTGATGAGGCCTTGGCAGCAGGGGTGCCTAGGCTGGCCGCGTGGCTCGCTCATTGCTAACGGCCGACGATCGTGTCATCGATCGTGCTGCGCAACGAGTCCTCCCAGGCAAACCTAGGTGTCGGGATCAAGCTCCGCATCCGTCGCCTCGAGAGCCTACGACGAAGCACTCCGCATGCTCAAAATCCCCCCAGCGATTTCGCCCTCGCGTAGCATGCATCATCGTTAGGTTCGCCGCCCACACCGTCAAGCTTGTGTAGCCACATAACCCAGCTCATAATCCCACGATTTCTCTAATTTCGATGCCCGAGTTTTTCCCATCGATGAGGCCTTGGCTGCAGGGGTGTCACGCCTTGCCCAGGCTCGCCGTGTGGCTCGCTCATTGCTAACGGCCGATGATCGTGTCGATCGCGCTGTGCAACGAGTCCGCCGAGGCAAGTCTGGGGGGTTGGATACAGCTGCACATCCGCCACCTCGTTGGCCTGCGACGAAGCACTCCACATGCTCAAAATCCCCCTAGCGATTTGGCACTCGCGTAGCATGCTTCATCGTTAGCTTCGTCGCCCACGCCGTCGAGCTTGTGTAGCCACATCCCAGCTCATTATCTCACGATTTTTCTCATTTCATTGCCCACATTTTTCCCACCGATGAGGCTTTGGCAGCAGGGATGCCACCCCTTGCCCAGGCTGGCCGTGTGGCTTGCTCATTGCTAACGGCCGACAATCGTGTCGTCGATCGCGCTGCGCAACGAGTCCGCCTAGGCAAACCTGGGCTTCGGGATCCAGCCCCACATCCGCCGCCTCGAGGGCTTACGACGAAGCACATCGCATGCTCAAAATTCCCCAGCGAATTTGCCCTCGCGTAGCATGCATCATCGTTAGGTTCGCAAGCGCACACCGTCCAAGCAGGTGTAGCTGCATCCCAGCTCATTATCCCATGATTTTTCTTATTTCGTTGCCCACGTTTTTTCCACCGATGAGGCCTTCGCAGTAGGGGTGTCACGCCCTTCCCAGGCTAGCTGTGTGGCTCGCTCATTGCTAACAGTCGACGATAGTGTCGTCGATCGCGCTGCGCAACCAGTTCGCCTAGGCAAGCCTGGGCATCGGGATCCAGCCCCGCATCCGTCGCCTCGACGGCCTGCGACGAAGCACTCTGCATGCTCAAAATGCCCCCAGCGATTTTGGCCCTCGCGTAGCATGCATCATCGTTAGCTTCGCCGTACACACCGTCGAGTTTGTGAACCCACATCCCAGCTCATTATCCCATGATTTCTCTAATTTCGTTGCACACGTTTTTGCCACCAATGAGGCCTTCGCAGCAGGGGTGTCACGCCTTTCCCACGCTAGCCGTGTGGCTCGCTCATTGCTAACGGTCGACGATAGTGTCGTCGATTGCGCTGCGCAACGAGTTCGCCTAGGCAAGCCTGGGCATCGGGATCCAACCTCACATCTGCCACCTCGAGGGCCTGCGACGAAGCACCCCGCATGCTCAAAATTCCCCCCATCGATTTGGCCCTCGCGTAGCATGCATCATCGTTAGCTTCGCCGCCCAACTCGTCATGCTTCTATAGCCACATCCCAGCTCATTATCCCATTATGTTTCACATTTCGTTGCCTACATTCTTCCCACCAATGAGGCCTTGGTAGCAGGGGTGCCCAGGCTAGCCGTGTGGCTCCCTCATTGCTAACGGCCGATGATCGTGTCGTCGATCGCGCTGCGCAACGAGTCCGCCTAGGCAAACCTGGGTGTCATGAATAAGCCCCGCATCCGCCACCTCGAGAGCCTGCGACGAAGCACCCCGCATGCTCAAAATCCCCCCAGCAATTTGGTCCTCGCGTAGCATGCATCATCGTTAGGTTCGTCGCCCACACTGTCGAGCTTGTGTAGCCACATCCCAGCTCATTATCCCACGATTTTTCTAATTTCGATGCCCGTGTTTTTCCCATCGATGAGGCCTTGGCTGCAGGGGTGTCACACCTTGCCCAGGCAGGCCGTGTGGCTCGCTCATTGCTAACGGCCGATGATCCTGTCGTCGATCGCGCTGCGCAACGAGTCCGCCGAGGCAAGCCTGGGCGTGAGGATCCAACTGCACATCCGCCACCTCGTTGGCCTGCGACGAAGCACTTCGCATGCTCAAAATCACCCCAGCGATTTGGCCCTCGCGTAGCATGCATCATCGTTGGCTTCGCCGCCCACACCGTCGAGCTTGTGTAGCCGCATCCCAGCTCATTATCTCACGATTTTTCTCATTTCGTTGCCCACATTTTTCCCACCGATGAGGCCTTGGTAACAGGGATGCCACGCCTTGCCCAGGCTGGCCGTGTGGCTCGCTCGTTGCTAACGGCCGACGATCGTGTCGTCGACCGCACTGCGCAACGAGTCTGCCTAGGCAAGTCTCCACATCTGGATCCAGCCCTGCATCCGTCGCCTCGAGGGCCTACGACGAAGCACCCCGCATTCTCAAAATCCCCCTAGCGATTCGGCCCTCACGTAGCATGCATCATCGTTAGGTTCGCCGCCCACACCGTTGAGCTTGTGTAGCCACATCCTAGCTCATTATCCTACGATTTTTCTCATTTCATTGCCCACGTTTTTCCCACCGATGAGGCCTTGGCAGCAGGGGTGTCACGCCTTTCCCAGGCTAGCCGTGTGGCTCGCTCATTGCTAACGGCCGACGATAGTGTCGTTGATCGCGCTGCGCAACGAGTCCGCCTAGGCAAGACTGGGCATCGGGATCATACCCTACATCCGTCACTTCGAGGGCCTGCGACGAAGCACTCCGCATGCATAAAATTCCCCCCAGCGATTTGCCCTCGCGTAGCAGGCATCATCGTTAGGTTCGTCACCCACACCGTCAAGCTTGTGTAGCCACATAACCCAGCTCATAATCCCACGATTTCTCTAATTTCGATGCCCGAGCTTTTCCCACCGATGAGGCCTTGGCTGCAGGGGTGTCACGCCTTGCCCAGGCTCGCCGTGTGGCTCGCTCATTGCTAAGGGCCGACGATAGTGTCGTCGATCGCGCTGCGCAACGGGTCCGCCTAGGCAAGCCTAGGCATCGGGATCATACCCTGCATCCGTCACTTCGAGGGCCTGCGATGAAGCACTCCGAATGCATAAAATTCCCCCAGCGATTTGGCCCTCGTGTAGCATGCATCATCGTTAGCTTCGCCGCCTAACCCGTCAAGCTTGTATAGCCACATCCCCGCTCATTATCCCATTATTTTTCTCATTTCGTTGCCCACATTTTTTCCACTGATGAGGCCTTGGCAGCAGGGGTGCCTAGGCTGGTCGCGTGGCTCGCTCATTGCTAACGGCCGACGATCGTGTCATCGATCGTGCTGCGCAACGAGTCCTCCCAGGCAAACCTAGGTGTCGGGATCAAGCTCCGCATCCGTCGCCTCGAGAGCCTACGACGAAGCACTTCGCATGCTCAAAATCCCCCCAGTGATTTCGCCCTCGCGTAGCATGCATCATGGTTAGGTTCGCCGCCCACACCGTCAAGCTTGTGTAGCCACATAACCCAGCTCATTATCCCACGATTTTTCTAATTTCGATGCCTAGTGTTCCCATCGATGAGGCCTTGGCTGCAGGGGTGTCACGCCTTGCCCAGGCAGGCCGTGTGGCTCGGTCATTGCTAACGGCCGATGATCGTGTCGTCGATCGCGCTGCGCAACGAGTCCGCCGAGGCAAGCCTGGGCGTGAGGATCCAACTGCACATCCGCCACCTCGTTGGCCTGCGATGAAGCACTCCGCATGCTCAAAATCACCCCAGCGATTTGGCCCTCGCGTAGCATGCATCATCGTTGGCTTCGCCGCCCACACCGTCGAGCTTGTGTAGCCGCATCCCAGCTCATTATCTCACGATTTTTCTCATTTCGTTGCCCACATTTTTCCCACCGATGAGGCCTTGGCAGCAGGGATGCCACCCCTTGCCCAGGCTGGCCGTGTGGCTTGCTCATTGCTAACGGCCGACAATCGTGTCGTCGATCGCGCTGCGCAACGAGTCCGCCTAGGCAAACCTGGGCTTCGGGATCCAGCCCCACATCCCCCGCCTCGAGGGCTTACGACGAAGCACATCGCATGCTCAAAATTCCCCAGCGAATTTGCCACTAGCGTAGCATGCATCACGTTAGGTCGCAAGCGCACACCGCCAAGCAGGGGTAGCTGCATCCCAGCCTTCATATCCCATTGATTTTCTTATTTCGTGCCAACGTTTTTTCCACCGATGAGGCCTTCGCAGATAGGGGTGTCCCGCCTTTCCCAAGGCTAGTTGTGTGGTCTCGCTCATTTGCTAATAGTCGACGATAGTGTAGTCGATCGCCGCCTCTGCGCAACCAGTTCGCCTGAGGCAAGCCTGGGCATCGGGATCCAGCCCCGCATCCGTCGCCTCGACGGCCTGCGACGAAGCACTCTGCATGCTCAAAATCCCCCCAGCGATTTTGGCCCTCGCGTAGCATGCATCATCGTTAGCTTCGCCGCACACACCGTCGAGTTTGTGAACCCACATCCCAGCTCATTATCCCATGATTTTTCTAATTTCGTTGCACACGTTTTTCCCACCGATGAGGCCTTCGCAGCAGGGGTGTCACGCCTTTCCCACGCTAGCCGTGTGGCTCGCTCATTGCTAACGGTCGACGATAGTGTCATCGATCGCGCTGCGCAACGAGTTCGCCTAGGCAAACCTGGGCATCGGGATCCAACCTCACATCTGCCACCTCGAGGGCCTGCGACGAAGCACCACGCATGCTCAAAATTCCCCCCATCGATTTGGCCCTCGCGTAGCATGCATCATCGTTAGCTTCGCCGCCCAACTCGTCATGCTTCTATAGCCATATCCCAGCTCATTATCCCATTATTTTTCACATTTCGTTGCCTACATTCTTCCCACCAATGAGGCCTTGGTAGCAGGGGTGCCCAGGCTAGCCGTGTGGCTCCCTCATTGCTAACGGCCGATGATCGTGTCGTCGATCGCGCTGCGCAACGAGTCCGCCTAGGCAAACCTGGGTGTCATGAACAAGCCCCGCATCCGCCACCTCGAGATGCCTGCGACGAAGCACTCCGCATGCTCAAAATCCCCCCAGCAATTTGGTCCTCGCGTAGCATGCATCATCGTTAGGTTCGTCGCCCACACTGTCGAGCTTGTGTAGCCACATCCCAGCTCATTATCCCACGATTTTTCTAATTTCGATGCCCGGGTTTTTCCCATCGATGAGGCCTTGGCTGCAGGGGTGTCACACCTTGCCCAGGCAGGCCGTGTGGCTCGCTCATTGCTAACGGCCGATGATCCTGTCGTCGATCGCGCTGCGCAACGAGTCCGCCGAGGCAAGCCTGGGCGTGTAAGGATCCAAAATGCACATCCGCCACCTCGTTGGCCTGCGACGAAGCACTCCGCATGCTCAAAATCACCCCAGCGATTTGGCCCTCGCGTAGCATGCATCATCGTTGGCTTCGCCGCCCACACCGTCGAGCTTATGTAGCCGCATCCCAGCTCATTATCTCACGATTTTTCTCATTTCGTTGCCCACATTTTTCCCACCGATGAGGCCTTGGTAACAGGGATGCCACGCCTTGCCCAGGCTGGCCGTGTGGCTCGCTCGTTGCTAACGGCCGACGATCGTGTCGTCGACCGCACTGCGCAACGAGTCTGCCTAGGCAAGTCTCCACATCTGGATCCAGCCCTGCATCCGTCGCCTCGAGGGCCTACGACGAAGCACCCCGCATTCTCAAAATCCCCCTAGCGATTCGGCCCTCGCGTAGCATGCATCATCGTTAGGTTCGCCGCCCACACCGTTGAGCTTGTGTAGCCACATCCTAGCTCATTATCCTACGATTTTTCTCATTTCATTGCCCACGTTTTTCCTACCGATGAGGCCTTGGCAGCAGGGGTGTCACGCCTTTCCCAGGCTAGCCGTGTGGCTCGCTCATTGCTAACGGCCGACGATAGTGTCGTTGATCGCGCTGCGCAACGAGTCCGCCTAGGCAAGACTGGGCATCGGGATCATACCCTACATCCGTCACTTCGAGGGCCTGCAACGAAGTACTCCGCATGCATAAAATTCCCCCAGCGGATTTGCCCTCGCGTAGCATGCATCATGGTTAGGTTCGCCGCCCACACCGTCAAGCTTGTGTAGCCACATAACCCAGCTCATAATCCCACGATTTCTCTAATTTCGATGCCCGAGCTTTTCCCACCGATGAGGCCTTGGCTGCAGGGGTGTCACGCCTTGCCCAGGCTCGCCGTGTGGCTCGCTCATTGCTAAGGGCCGACGATAGTGTCGTCGATCGCGCTGCGCAACGGGTCCGCCTAGGCAAGCCTAGGCATCGGGATCATACCCTACATCCGTCACTTCGAGGGCCTGCGACGAAGCACTCCGCATGCATAAAATTCCCCCAGCGATTTGGCCCTCGTGTAGCATGCATCATCGTTAGCTTCGCCGCCTAACCCGTCAAGCTTGTATAGCCACATCACCGCTCATTATCCCATTATTTTTCTCATTTCGTTGCCCACATTTTTTCCACTGATGAGGCCTTGGCAGCAGGGGTGCCTAGGCTGGTCGCGTGGCTCGCTCATTGCTAACGGCCGACGATCGTGTCATCGATCGTGCTGCGCAACGAGTCCTCCCAGGCAAACCTAGGTGTCGGGATCAAGCTCCGCATCCGTCGCCTCGAGAGCCTACGACGAAGCACTTCGCATGCTCAAAATCCCCCCAGTGATTTCGCCCTCGCGTAGCATGCATCATGGTTAGGTTCGCCGCCCACACCGTCAAGCTTGTGTAGCCACATAACCCAGCTCATAATCCCACGATTTCTCTAATTTCGATGCCCGAGTTTTTCCCATCGATGAGGCCTTGGCTGCAGGGGTGTCACGCCTTGCCCAGGCTCGCCGTGTGGCTCGCTCATTACTAACGGCCGATGATCATGTCGATCGCGCTGTGCAACGAGTCCGCCGAGGCAAGTCTGGGGGGTTGGATACAGCTGCACATCCGCCACCTCGTTGGCCTGCGACGAAGCACTCCACATGCTCAAAATCCCCCTAGCGATTTGGCACTCGCGTAGCATGCATCATCGTTAGCTTCGTCGCCCACGCCGTCGAGCTTGTGTAGCCACATTCCAGCTCATTATCTCACGATTTTTCTCATTTCATTGCCCACATTTTTCCCACCGATGAGGCTTTGGCAGCAGGGATGCCACCCCTTGCCCAGGCTGGCCGTGTGGCTTGCTCATTGCTAACGGCCGACAATCGTGTCGTCGATCGCGCTGCGCAACGAGTCCGCCTAGGCAAACCTGGGCTTCGGGATCCAGCCCCACATCCCCCGCCTCGAGGGCTTACGACGAAGCACATCGCATGCTCAAAATTCCCCAGCGAATTTGCCCTCGCGTAGCATGCATCATCGTTAGGTTCGCAAGCGCACACCGCCAAGCAGGTGTAGCTGCATCCCAGCTCATTATCCCATGATTTTTCTTATTTCGTTGCCCACGTTTTTTCCACCGATGAGGCCTTCGCAGTAGGGGTGTCACGCCTTTCCCAGGCTAGTTGTGTGGCTCGCTCATTGCTAATAGTCGACGATAGTGTCGTCGATCGCGCTGCGCAACCAGTTCGCCTAGGCAAGCCTGGGCATCGGGATCCAGCCCCGCATCCGTCGCCTCGACGGCCTGCGACGAAGCACTCTGCATGCTCAAAATCCCCCCAGCGATTTTGGCCCTCACGTAGCATGCATCATCATTAGCTTTGCCGCACACACCGTCGAGTTTGTGAACCCACATCCCAGCTCATTATCCCATGATTTTTCTAATTTCGTTGCACACGTTTTTCCCACCGATGAGGTCTTCGCAGCAGGGGTGTCACGCCTTTCCCACGCTAGCCGTGTGGCTAGCTCATTGCTAACGGTCGACGATAGTGTCGTCGATCGCGCTGCGCAACGAGTTCGCCAAGGCAAGCCTGGGCATCGGGATCCAACCTCACATCTGCCACCTCGAGGGCCTGCGACGAAGCACCCCGCATGCTCAAAATTCCCCCCATCGATTTGGCCCTCGCGTAGCATGCATCATCGTTAGCTTCGCCGCCCAACTCGTCGAGCTTCTATAGCCACATCCCAGCTCATTATCCCATTATTTTTCACATTTCTTTGCCTACATTTTTCTCACCGATGAAGCCTTGGTAGCAGGGGTGCCCAGGCTGGCCGTGTGGCTCGCTCATTGCTAACGGCCGACGATTGTGTCGTCGATCGCGCTGTGCAAAGAGTCCACCTAGGCAAACCTGGGCATCGGGATCCAGCCCCGAATCTGCCGGCTCGAGGGCCTACGACGAAGCACTCCGCATGCTCAAAATCCCCCCAACAATTTGGCCCTCGCGTAGCATGCATCATCGTTAGGTTCGCAAGCCCACACCGTCAAGCAGGTATAGCCACATCCCAGCTCATTATCCTAGGATTTTTCTTATTTCATTGCCCACGTTTTTCCCATCGATGAGGCCTTCGCAGCAGGGGTGTCACGCCTTTGCCAGACTGGCCGTGTGGCTCGCTCATTGCTAACGGTCGACGATAGTGTCGTCGATTGCGCTGCGCAACGAGTTCGCCTAGGCAAGCCTGGGCATCGGGATCTAGCCCCGCATCCGCCGCCTCGATGGCCTGCGACGAAGCACTCTGCATGCTCAAAATCCCCCCAACAATTTGGTCCTCGCGTAGCATGTTTCATCGTTAGCTTCGTCGCCCACATCGTCGAGCTTGTGTAGCCACATCCCAGCTCATTATCCCACGATTTTTCTCATTTCGTTGCCAATGTTTTTCTCACCGATGAGGCCTTGGCAGCAGGGGTGTCACGCCTTTCCCAGGCTGGCCGTGTGGCTCGCTCATTGCTAACGGTCGACGATAGTGTCATCGATCGCGCTACGCAAACGGGTTCGCCTAGGCAAGCCTGGGCATCGGGATCATACCCTGCATCCGTCACTTCGAGGGCCTGCGACAAAGCACTCCGCATGCATAAAATTCCCCCAGCGATTTGGCCCTCGCGTAGCATGCATCATCGTTAGCTTCGCCGCCTAACCCGTCAAGCTTGTATAGCCACATCCCAGCTCATTATCCCACTATTTTTCTCATTTCGTTGCCCACATTTTTCCCACTGATGAGGCCTTGGCAGCAGGGGTTCCCAGGCTGGCCGTGTGGCTCGCTCATTGCTAACGACCGACGATCGTGTCATCGATCGCGCTGCGCAACGAGTCCTCCCAGGCAAACCTAGGTGTCGGGATCAAGCCCCACATCCGTCGCCTTGAGAGCCTGCGACGAAGCACTCCGCATGCTCAAAATCCCCCCAGCGATTTCGCCCTCGCGTAGCAGGCATCATCGTTAGGTTCGTCGCCCACACCGTCAAGCTTGTGTAGCCACATAACCCAGCTCATAATCCCACGATTTCTCTAATTTCGATGCCCGAGTTTTTCCCACCGATGAGGCCTTGGCTGCAGGGGTGTCACGCCTTGCCTAGGCTCGCCGTGTGGCTCGCTCATTGCTAACGGTCGACGATAGTGTCGTCGATCGCACTGCGCAACGAGTTCGCCTAGGCAAGCCTGGGCATCGGGATCCAACCTCACATCCGCCACCTCGACGGCCTGCGACGAAGCACTCCACATGCTCAAAATTACCCCCAACGATTTGGCCCTCGCGTAGCATGCATCATCGTTAGCTTCGCCGCCCAACTCGTCATGCTTCTATAGCCACATCCCAGCTCATTATCCCATTATTTTTCACATTTCGTTGCCTACATTCTTCCCACCAATGAGGCCTTGGTAGCAGGGGTGCCCAGGCTAGCCGTGTGGCTCCCTCATTGCTAACGACCGATGATCGTGTCGTCGATCGCGCTGCGCAACGAGTCCGCCTAGGCAAACCTGGGTGTCATGAACAAGCCCCGCATCCGCCACCTCGAGAGCCTGCGACGAAGCACCCCGCATGCTCAAAATCCCCCCAGCAATTTGGTCCTCGCGTAGCATGCATCATCGTTAGGTTCGTCGCCCACACTGTCGAGCTTGTGTAGCCACATCATCATCAGCTCATTATTGTGTAGCCACACCCAGCTCATTATCCCACGATTTTTCTAATTTCGATGCCCGTGTTTTTCCCATCGATGAGGCCTTGGCTGCAGGGGTGTCACGCCTTGCCCAGGCAGGCCGTGTGGCTCGCTCATTGCTAACGGCCGATGATCGTGTCGTCGATCGCGCTGCGCAATGAGTCCGCCGAGGCAAGCCTGGGCGTGAGGATCCAACTGCACGTCCGCCACCTCGTTGGCCTGCGACGAAGCACTCCGCATGCTCAAAATCACCCCAGCGATTTGGCCCTCGCGTAGCATGCATCATCGTTGGCTTCGCCGCCCACACCGTCGAGCTTATGTAGCCGCATCCCAGCTCATTATCTCACGATTTTTCTCATTTCGTTGCCCAAATTTTTCCCACGATGAGGCCTTGGTAACAGGGATGCCACGCCTTGCCCAGGCTGGCCGTGTGGCTCGCTCGTTGCTAACGGCCGACGATCGTGTCGTCGACCGCACTGCGCAACGAGTCTGCCTAGGCAAGTCTCCACATCTGGATCCAGCCCTGCATCCGTCGCCTCGAGGGCCTACGACGAAGCACCCCGCATTCTCAAAATCCCCCTAGCGATTCGGCCCTCGCGTAGCATGCATCATCGTTAGGTTCGCCGCCCACACCGTTGAGCTTGTGTAGCCACATCCTAGCTCATTATCCTACGATTTTTCTCATTTCATTGCCCACGTTTTTCCCACCGATGAGGCCTTGGCAGCAGGGGTGTCACGCCTTTCCCAGGCTAGCCGTGTGGCTCGCTCATTGCTAACGGCCGACGATAGTGTCGTTGATCGCGCTGCGCAACGAGTCCGCCTAGGCAAGACTGGGCATCGGGATCATACCCTACATCCGTCACTTCGAGGGCCTGCAACGAAGTACTCCGCATGCATAAAATTCCCCCAGCGGATTTGCCCTCGCGTAGCATGCATCATCGTTAGGTTCGCCGCCCACACCGTCAAGCTTGTGTAGCCACATAACCCAGCTCATAATCCCACGATTTCTCTAATTTCGATGCCCGAGCTTTTCCCACCGATGAGGCCTTGGCTGCAGGGGTGTCACGCCTTGCCCAGGCTCGCCGTGTGGCTCGCTCATTGCTAACGGCCGACGATAGTGTCGTCGATCGCGCTGCGCAACGGGTCCGCCTAGGCAAGCCTAGGCATCGGGATCATACCCTACATCCGTCACTTCGAGGGCCTGCGACGAAGCACTCCGCATGCATAAAATTCCCCCAGCGATTTGGCCCTCGTGTAGCATGCATCATCGTTAGCTTCGCCGCCTAACCCGTCAAGCTTGTATAGCCACATCCCCGCTCATTATCCCATTATTTTTCTCATTTCGTTGCCCACATTTTTCCCACTGATGAGGCCTTGGCAGCAGGGGTGCCTAGGCTGGCCGCGTGGCTCGCTCATTGCTAACGGCCGACGATCGTGTCATCGATCGTGCTGCGCAACGAGTCCTCCCAGGCAAACCTAGGTGTCGGGATCAAGCTCCGCATCCGTCGCCTCGAGAGCCTACGACGAAGCACTTCGCATGCTCAAAATCCCCCCAGCGATTTCGCCCTCGCGTAGCATGCATCATGGTTAGGTTCGCCGCCCACACCGTCAAGCTTGTGTAGCCACATAACCCAGCTCATAATCTCACGATTTCTCTAATTTCGATGCCCGAGTTTTTCCCATCGATGAGGCCTTGGCTGTAGGGGTGTCACGCCTTGCCCAGGCTCGCCGTGTGGCTCGCTCATTGCTAACGGCCGATGATCGTGTCGATCGCGCTGTGCAACGAGTCCGCCGAGGCAAGTCTGGGGGGTTGGATACAGTTGCACATCCGCCACCTCGTTAGCCTGCGACGAAGCACTCCACATGCTCAAAATCCCCCTAGCGATTTGGCACTCGCGTAGCATGCATCATCGTTAGCTTCGTCGCCCACGCCGTCGAGCTTGTGTAGCCACATCCCAGCTCATTATCTCACGATTTTTCTCATTTCATTGCCCACATTTTTCCCACCGATGAGGCTTTGGCAGCAGGGATGCCACCCCTTGCCCAGGCTGGCCGTGTGGCTTGCTCATTGCTAACGGCCGACAATCGTGTCGTCGATCGCGCTGCGCAACGAGTCCGCCTAGGCAAACCTGGGCTTCGGGATCCAGCCCACATCCGCCGCCTCGAGGGCTTACGACGAAGCACATCGCATGCTCAAAATCCCCCAGCGAATTTGCCCTCGCGTAGCATGCATCATCGTTAGGTTCGCAAGCGCACACCGTCAAGCAGGTGTAGCTGCATCCCAGCTCATTATCCCATGATTTTTCTTATTTCGTTGCCCACGTTTTTTCCACCGATGAGGCCTTCGCAGTAGGGGTGTCACGCCTTTCCCAGGCTAGCTGTGTGGCTCGCTCATTGCTAACAGTCGACGATAGTGTCGTCGATCGCGCTGCGCAACCAGTTCGCCTAGGCAAGCCTGGGCATCGGGATCCAGCCCCGCATCCGTCGCCTCGACGGCCTGCGACGAAGCACTCTGCATGCTCAAAATCCCCCCAGCGATTTTGGCCCTCGCGTAGCATGCATCATCGTTAGCTTCGCCGCACACACCGTCGAGTTTGTGAACCCACATCCCAGCTCATTATCCCATGATTTTTCTAATTTCGTTGCACACGTTTTTCCCACCGATGAGGCCTTCGCAGCAGGGGTGTCACGCCTTTCCCACGCTAGCCGTGTGGCTCGCTCATTGCTAACGGTCGACGATAGTGTCGTCGATCGCGCTGCGCAACGAGTTCGCCTAGGCAAGCCTGGGCATCGGGATCCAACCTCACATCTGCCACCTCGAGGGCCTGCGACGAAGCACCCCGCATGCTCAAAATTCCCCCCATCGATTTGGCCCTCGCGTAGCATGCATCATCGTTAGCTTCGCCGCCCAACTCGTCGAGCTTCTATAGCCACATCCCAGCTCATTATCCCATTATTTTTCACATTTCTTTGCCTACATTTTTCCCACCGATGAAGCCTTGGTAGCAGGGGTGCCCAGGCTGGCCGTGTGGCTCGCTCATTGCTAACGGCCGACGATCGTGTCGTCGATCGCGCTGTGCAAAGAGTCCACCTAGGCAAACCTGGGCGTCGGGATCCAGCCCCGCATCTGCCGGCTCGAGGGCCTACGACGAAGCACTCCGCATGCTCAAAATCCCCCCAACAATTTGGCCCTCGCGTAGCATGCATCATCGTTAGGTTCGCAAGCCCACACCGTCAAGCAGGTATAGCCACATCCCAGCTCATTATCCTAGGATTTTTCTTATTTCATTGCCCACGTTTTTCCCATCGATGAGGCCTTCGCAGCAGGGGTGTCACGCCTTTGCCAGACTGGCCGTGTGGCTCGCTCATTGCTAACGGTCGACGATAGTGTCGTCGATTGCGCTGCGCAACGAGTTCGCCTAGGCAAGCCTGGGCATCGGGATCTAGCCCCGCATCCGCCGCCTCGATGGCCTGCGACGAAGCACTCTGCATGCTCAAAATCCCCCCAACAATTTGGTCCTCGCGTAGCATGTTTCATCGTTAGCTTCGTCGCCCACATCGTCGAGCTTGTGTAGCCACATCCCAGCTCATTATCCCACGATTTTTCTCATTTCGTTGCCAATGTTTTTCTCACCGATGAGGCCTTGGCAGCAGGGGTGTCACGCCTTTCCCAGGCTGGCCGTGTGGCTCGCTCATTGCTAACGGTCGACGATAGTGTCATCGATCGCGCTACGCAAACGGGTCGCCTAGGCAAGCCTGGGCATCGGGATCATACCCTGCATCCGTCTTCGAGGGCCTGCGACAAAGCACCCGCATGCATAAAATTCCCCCAGCGATTTGGCCCTCGCGTAGCATGCATCGTTAGCTTCGCCGCCTAACCCGTCAAGCTTGTAAGCCACATCCCAGCTCATTATCCCACTATTTTTCTCATTTCGTCCCACATCCCACTGATGAGGCAGCAGGGGTTCCCAGGCTGGCCGTGTGGCTCGCTCATTGCTAACGACCGACGATCGTGTCATCGATCGCGTTGCGCAACGAGTCCTCCCAGGCAAACCTAGGTGTCGGGATCAAGCCCCGCATCCGTCGCCTCGAGAGCCTGCGACGAAGCACTCCGCATGCTCAAAATCCCCCCAGCGATTTCGCCCTCGCGTAGCAGGCATCATCGTTAGGTTCGTCGCCCACACCGTCAAGCTTGTGTAGCCACATAACCCAGCTCATAACCCCACGATTTCTCTAATTTTGATGCCCGAGTTTTTCCCACCGATGAGGCCTTGGCTGAAGGGGTGTCACGCCTTGCCCAGGCTCGCCGTGTGGCTCGCTCATTGCTAACGGTCGACGATAGTGTCGTCGATCGCACTGCGCAACGAGTTCGCCTAGGCAAGCCTGGGCATCGGGATCCAACCTCACATCCGCCACCTCGAGGGCCTGCGACGAAGCACTCCGCATGCTCAAAATTACCCCCAATGATTTGGCCCTCGCGTAGCATGCATCATCGTTAGCTTCGCCGCCCAACTCGTCATGCTTCTATAGCCATATCCCAGCTCATTATCCCATTATTTTTCACATTTCGTTGCCTACATTCTTCCCACCAATGAGGCCTTGGTAGCAGGGGTGCCCAGGCTAGCCGTGTGGCTCCCTCATTGCTAACGGCCGATGATCGTGTCGTCGATCGCGCTGCGCAACGAGTTCGCCTAGGCAAACCTGGGTGTCATGAACAAGCCCCGCATCCGCCACCTCGAGAGCCTGCGACGAAGCACTCTGCATGCTCAAAATCCCCCCAGCAATTTGGTCCTCGCGTAGCATGCATCATCGTTAGGTTCGTCGCCCACACTGTCGAGCTTGTGTAGCCACATCCCAGCTCATTATCCCACGATTTTTCTAATTTCGATGCCGTGTTTTTCCCATCGATGAGGCCTTGGCTGCAGGGGTGTCACGCCTTGCCCAGGCAGGCCGTGTGGCTCGCTCATTGCTAACGGCCGATGATCGTGTCGTCGATCGCGCTGCGCAATGAGTCCGCCGAGGCAAGCCTGGGCGTGAGGATCCAACTGCACATCCGCCACCTCGTTGGCCTGCGACGAACACTCCGCAGCTCAAAATCACCCCAGCGATTTGGCCCTCGCGTAGCATGCATCATCGTTGGCTTCGCCGCCCACACCGTCGAGCTTGTGTAGCCGCATCCCAGCTCATTATCTCACGATTTTTCTCATTTCGTTGCCCACATTTTTCCCACCGATGAGGCCTTGGCAGCAGGGATGCCACGCCTTGCCCAGGCTGGCCGTTTGGCTCGCTCGTTGCGAACGGCCGACGATCGTGTCGTCAACCGCAATGCGCAACGAGTCTGCCTAGGCAAGTCTCCACATCTGGATCCAGCCCTGCATCCGTCGCCTCGAGGGCCTACGACGAAGCACCCCGCATTCTCAAAATCTCCCTAGCGATTCGGCCCTCGCATAGCATGCATCATCGTTAGGTTCGCCGCCCACACCGTTGAGCTTGTGTAGCCACATCCTAGCTCATTATCCTACGATTTTTCTCATTTCATTGCCCACGTTTTTCCCACCGATGAGGCCTTGGCAGCAAGGGTGTCACGCCTTTCCCAGGCTAGCCGTGTGGCTCGCTCATTACTAACGGCCGACGATAGTGTCGTTGATCGCGCTGCGCAACGAGTCCGCCTAGGCAAGACTGGGCATCGGGATCATACCCTACATCCGTCACTTCGAGGGCCTGCAACGAAGTACTCCGCATGCATAAAATTTCCCCAGCGGATTTGCCCTCGCGTAGCATGCATCATCGTTAGGTTCGCCGCCCACACCGTCAAGCTTGTGTAGCCACATAACCCAGCTCATAATCCCACGATATCTCTAATTTCGATGCCCGAGCTTTTCCCACCGATGAGGCCTTGGCTGCAGGGGTGTCACGCCTTGCCCAGGCTCGCCGTGTGGCTCGCTCATTGCTAATGGCCGACGATAGTGTCGTCGATCGCGCTGCGCAACGGGTCCGCCTAGGCAAGCCTAGGCATCGGGATCATACCCTGCATCCGTCACTTCGAGGGCCTGCGACGAAGCACTCCGCATGCATAAAATTCCCCCAGCGATTTGGCCCTCGTGTAGCATGCATCATCGTTAGCTTCGCCGCCTAACCCGTCAAGCTTGTATAGCCACATCCCCGCTCATTATCCCATTATTTTTCTCATTTCGTTGCCCACATTTTTCCCACTGATGAGGCCTTGGCAGCAGGGGTGCCTAGGCTGGCCGCGTGGCTCGCTCATTGCTAACGGCCGACGATCGTGTCATCGATCGTGCTGCGCAACGAGTCCTCCCAAGCAAACCTAGGTGTCGGGATCAAGCTCCGCATCCGTCGCCTCGAGAGCCTGCGACGAAGCACTTCGCATGCTCAAAATCCCCCCAGCGATTTCGCCCTCGCGTAGCATGCATCATTGTTAGGTTCGCCGCCCACACCGTCAAGCTTGTGTAGCCACATAACCCAGCTCATAATCCCACGATTTCTCTAATTTCGATGCCCGAGTTTTTCCCATCGATGAGGCCTTGGCTGCAGGGGTGTCACGCCTTGCCCAGGCTCGCCGTGTGGCTCGCTCATTGCTAATGGCCGATGATCGTGTCGATAGCGCTGTGCAACGAGTCCGCCGAGGCAAGTCTGGGGGGTTGGATACAGCTGCACATCCGCCACCTCGTTGGCCTGCGACGAAGCACTCCACATGCTCAAAATCCCCCTAGCGATTTGGCACTCGCGTAGCATGCATCATCGTTAGCTTCGTCGCCCACGCCGTCAAGCTTGTGTAGCCACATCCCAGCTCATTATCTCACGATTTCTCTCATTTCATTGCCCACATTTTTCCCACCGATGAGGCTTTGGCAGCAGGGATGTCACCCCTTGCCCAGGCTGGCCGTGTGGCTTGCTCATTGCTAACGGTCGACAATCGTGTCGTCGATCGCGCTGCGCAACGAGTCCGCCTAGGCAAACCTGGGCTTCGGGATCCAGCCCCACATCCCCCGCCTCGAGGGCTTACGACGAAGCACATCGCATGCTCAAAATCCCCCAGCGAATTTGCCCTCGCGTAGCATGCATCATCGTTAGGTTCGCAAGCGCACACCGTCAAGCAGGTGTAGCTGCATCCCAGCTCATTATCCCATGATTTTTCTTATTTCGTTGCCCACGTTTTTTCCACCGATGAGGCCTTCGCAGTAGGGGTGTCACGCCTTTCGCAGGCTAGCTGTGTGGCTCGCTCATTGCTAACAGTCGACGATAGTGTCGTCGATTGCGCTGCGCAACCAGTTCGCCTAGGCAAGCCTGGGCATCGGGATCCAGCCCCGCATCCGTCGCCTCGACGGCCTACGACGAAGCACTCTGCATGCTCAAAATCCCCTCAGCGATTTTGGCCCTCGCGTAGCATGCATCATCGTTAGCTTCGCCGCACACACCGTCGAGTTTGTGAACCCACATCCCAGCTCATTATCCCATGATTTTTCTAATTTCGTTGCACACGTTTTTCCCACCGATGAGGCCTTCGCAGCAGGGGTGTCACGCCTTTCCCACGCTAGCCGTGTGGCTCGCTCATTGCTAACGGTCGACGATAGTGTCGTCGATCGTGCTGCGCAACGAGTTCGCCTAGGCAAGCCTGGGCATCGGGATCCAACCTCACATCTGCCACCTCGAGGGCCTGCGACGAAGCACCCCGCATGCTCAAAATTCCCCCCATCGATTTGGCCCTCGCGTAGCATGCATCATTGTTAGCTTCGCCGCCCAACTCGTCATGCTTCTATAGCCACATCCCAGCTTATTATCCCATTATTTTTCACATTTCGTTGCCTACATTCTTCTCACCAATGAGGCCTTGGTAGCAGGGGTGCCCAGGCTAGCCGTGTGGCTCCCTCATTGCTAACGGCCGATGATCGTGTCGTCGATCGCGCTGCGCAACGAGTCCGCCGAGGCAAGCCTGGTTGTCATGAAAAAGTCCCCCCCCCCACCCCACCCCCCCCCCCCTCGACGCATTACCACCTCGAGAGCCTGGCGACGAGCACTCCGCATTGCTCCAAATCCGCCCCGCCAGCAATTGGTCCTCAGCGTAGCCAAATGCATCTCGTTAGGTTCGTCGCCCCACACTGTAGAGCTTGTGTACCACATCCCAGCTCATTATCCCACGATTTGTTCACCCTATTTCGATGCCGCGTGTTTTTCCCATCGATAGGCCTTGGCTGCAGGGGTGTCACGCCTTGCCCAGGCAGGCCGTGTGGCTCGCTCATTGCTAATGGCCGACGATCCTGTCGTCGATCGTGCTGTGCAACGAGTCCGCCTAGGCAAACCTAGGTGTCGGGATCCAGCCCCGCATCCGTCGCCTCGAGGGTCTACGACGAAGCACTCCGCATGCTCAAAATCCCCCAGCGATTTGGCCCTTGCGCAGCATGCATCATCGTTAGGTTCGTAACCCACACCGTCGAGCTTGTGTAGCCACATCCCAGCTCATTATCTCACGATTTTTCTCATTTCGTTGCCCCCGTTTTTCCCACCGATGAGGCCTTGTAGCAGGATGCCACGCCTTGACCCAGGCTGCGTGTGTCGTCGCTCGTTGCCTAACTGGCCCCGATCTGTCCGTCGACCGCTAGCTGCGGCAACGAGTCTGCTCTACTCAAGTCTCCACATCTGGATCCAGCCCGCATCCGTCCCGCCTCGAGGCCTACGACGAAGCACCCCGCATTCTCAAAATCCCCCTAGCGATTCGGCCCTCGCGTAGCATGCATCATCGTTAGGTTCGCCGCCCACACCGTTGAGCTTGTGTAGCCACATCCTAGCTCATTATCCTACGATTTTTCTCATTTCATTGCCCACGTTTTTCCCACCGATGAGGCCTTGGCAGCAGGGGTGTCACGCCTTTCCCAGGCTAGCCGTGTGGCTCGCTCATTGCTAACGGCCGACGATAGTGTTGTTGATCGCGCTGCGCAACGAGTCCGCCTAGGCAAGACTGGGCATCGGGATCATACCCTACATCCGTCACTTCGAGGGCCTGCAACGAAGTACTCCGCATGCATAAAATTCCCCCAGCGGATTTGCCCTCGCGTAGCATGCATCATCGTTAGGTTCGCCGCCCACACCGTCAAGCTTGTGTAGCCACATAACCCAGCTCATAATCCCACGATTTCTCTAATTTCGATGCCCGAGCTTTTCCCACCGATGAGGCCTTGGCTGCAGGGGTGTCACGCCTTGCCCAGGCTCGCCGTGTGGCTCGCTCATTGCTAATGGCCGACGATAGTGTCGTCGATCGCGCTGCGCAACGGGTCCGCCTAGGCAAGCCTAGGCATCGGGATCATACCCTACATCCGTCACTTCGAGGGCCTGCGACGAAGCACTCCGCATGCATAAAATTCCCCCAGCGATTTGGCCCTCGTGTAGCATGCATCATCGTTAGCTTCGCCGCCTAACCCGTCAAGCTTGTATAGCCACATCACCGCTCATTATCCCATTATTTTTCTCATTTCGTTGCCCACATTTTTTCCACTGATGAGGCCTTGGCAGCAGGGGTGCCTAGGCTGGTCGCGTGGCTCGCTCATTGCTAACGGCCGACGATCGTGTCATCGATCGTGCTGCGCAACGAGTCCTCCCAGGCAAACCTAGGTGTCGGGATCAAGCTCCGCATCCGTCGCCTCGAGAGCCTACGACGAAGCACTTCGCATGCTCAAAATCCCCCCAGCGATTTCGCCCTCGCGTAGCATGCATCATGGTTAGGTTCGCCGCCCACACCGTCAAGCTTGTGTAGCCACATAACCCAGCTCATAATCTCACGATTTCTCTAATTTCGATGCCCGAGTTTTTCCCATCGATGAGGCCTTGGCTGCAGGGGTGTCACGCCTTGCCCAGGCTCGCCGTGTGGCTCGCTCATTGCTAACGGCCGATGATCGTGTCGATCGCGCTGTGCAACGAGTCCGCCGAGGCAAGTCTGGGGGGTTGGATACAGCTGCACATCCGCCACCTCGTTGGCCTGCGACGAAGCACTCCACATGCTCAAAATCCCCCTAGCGATTTGGCACTCGCGTAGCATGCATCATCGTTAGCTTCGTCGCCCACGCCGTCGAGCTTGTGTAGCCACATCCCAGCTCATTATCTCACGATTTTTCTCATTTCATTGCCCACATTTTTCCCACCGATGAGGCTTTGGCAGCAGGGATGCCACCCCTTGCCCAGGCTGGCCGTGTGGCTTGCTCATTGCTAACGGCCGACAATCGTGTCGTCGATCGCGCTGCGCAACGAGTCCGCCTAGGCAAACCTGGGCTTCGGGATCCAGCCCCACATCCCCCGCCTCGAGGGCTTACGACGAAGCACATCGCATGCTCAAAATTCCCCAGCGAATTTGCCCTCGCGTAGCATGCATCATCGTTAGGTTCGCAAGCGCACACCGCCAAGCAGGTGTAGCTGCATCCCAGCTCATTATCCCATGATTTTTCTTATTTCGTTGCCCACGTTTTTTCCACCGATGAGGCCTTCGCAGTAGGGGTGTCACGCCTTTCCCAGGCTAGTTGTGTGGCTCGCTCATTGCTAACAGTCGACGATAGTGTCGTCGATCGCGCTGCGCAACCAGTTCGCCTAGGCAAGCCTGGGCATCGGGATCCAGCCCCGCATCCGTCGCCTCGACGGCCTGCGACGAAGCACTCTGCATGCTCAAAATCCCCCCAGCGATTTTGGCCCTCACGTAGCATGCATCATCATTAGCTTTCGCCGCACACACCGTCGAGTTTGTGAACCCACATCCCAGCTCATTATCCCATGATTTTTCTAATTTCGTTGCACACGTTTTTCCCACCGATGAGGTCTTCGCAGCAGGGGTGTCACGCCTTTCCCACGCTAGCCGTGTGGCTCGCTCATTGCTAACGGTCGACGATAGTGTCGTCGATCGCGCTGCGCAACGAGTTCGCCAAGGCAAGCCTGGGCATCGGGATCCAACCTCACATCTGCCACCTCGAGGGCCTGCGACGAAGCACCCCGCATGCTCAAAATTCCCCCCATCGATTTGGCCCTCGCGTAGCATGCATCATCGTTAGCTTCGCCGCCCAACTCGTCGAGCTTCTATAGCCACATCCCAGCTCATTATCCCATTATTTTTCACATTTCTTTGCCTACATTTTTCTCACCGATGAAGCCTTGGTAGCAGGGGTGCCCAGGCTGGCCGTGTGGCTCGCTCATTGCTAACGGCCGACGATTGTGTCGTCGATCGCGCTGTGCAAAGAGTCCACCTAGGCAAACCTGGGCGTCGGGATCCAGCCCCGCATCTGCCGGCTCGAGGGCCTACGACGAAGCACTCCGCATGCTCAAAATCCCCCCAACAATTTGGCCCTCGCGTAGCATGCATCATCGTTAGGTTCGCAAGCCCACACCGTCAAGCAGGTATAGCCACATCCCAGCTCATTATCCTAGGATTTTTCTTATTTCATTGCCCACGTTTTTCCCATCGATGAGGCCTTCGCAGCAGGGGTGTCACGCCTTTGCCAGACTGGCCGTGTGGCTCGCTCATTGCTAACGGTCGACGATAGTGTCGTCGATTGCGCTGCGCAACGAGTTCGCCTAGGCAAGCCTGGGCATCAGGATCTAGCCCCGCATCCGCCGCCTCGATGGCCTGCGACGAAGCACTCTGCATGCTCAAAATCCCCCCAACGATTTGGTCCTCGCGTAGCATGTTTCATCGTTAACTTCGTCGCCCACATCGTCGAGCTTGTGTAGCCACATCCCAGCTCATTATCCCACGATTTTTCTCATTTCGTTGCCAATGTTTTTCTCACCGATGAGGCCTTGGCAGCAGGGGTGTCACGCCTTTCCCAGGCTGGCCGTGTGGCTCGCACATTGCTAACGGCCGACGATAGTGTCGTCGATCGCGCTGCGCAAACGGGTCCGCCTAGGCAAGCCTGGGCATCGGGATCATACCCTGCATCCGTCACTTCGAGGGCCTGCGACAAAGCACTCCGCATGCATAAAATTCCCCCAGCGATTTGGCCCTCGCGTAGCATGCATCATCGTTAGCTTCGCCGCCTAACCCGTCAAGCTTGTATAGCCACATCCCAGCTCATTATCCCACTATTTTTCTCATTTCGTTGCCCACATTTTTCCCACTGATGAGGCCTTGGCAGCAGGGGTTCCCAGGCTGGCCGTGTGGCTCGCTCATTGCTAACGACCGACGATCGTGTCATCGATCGCGCTGCGCAACGAGTCCTCCCAGGCAAACCTAGGTGTCGGGATCAAGCCCCGCATCCGTCGCCTCGAGAGCCTGCGACGAAGCACTCCGCATGCTCAAAATCCCCCCAGCGATTTCGCCCTCGCGTAGCAGGCATCATCGTTAGGTTCGTCGCCCACACCGTCAAGCTTGTGTAGCCACATAACCCAGCTCATAACCCCACGATTTCTCTAATTTTGATGCCCGAGTTTTTCCCACCGATGAGGCCTTGGCTGCAGGGGTGTCACGCCTTGCCTAGGCTCGCCGTGTGGCTCGCTCATTGCTAACGGTCGACGATAGTGTCGTCGATCGCACTGCGCAACGAGTTCGCCTAGGCAAGCCTGGGCATCGGGATCCAACCTCACATCCGCCACCTCGAGGGCCTGCGACGAAGCACTCCACATGCTCAAAATTACCCCCAACGATTTGGCCCTCGCGTAGCATGCATCATCGTTAGCTTCGCCGCCCAACTCGTCATGCTTCTATAGCCACATCCCAGCTCATTATCCCATTATTTTTCACATTTCGTTGCCTACATTCTTCCCACCAATGAGGCCTTGGTAGCAGGGGTGCCCAGGCTAGCCGTGTGGCTCCCTCATTGCTAACGGCCGATGATCGTGTCGTCGATCGCGCTGCGCAACGAGTCGCCTAGGCAAACCTGGGTGTCATGAACAAGCCCCGCATCCGCCACCTCGAGAGCCTGCGACGAAGCACTCCGCATGCTCAAAATCCCCCCAGCAATTTGGTCCTCGCGTAGCATGCATCATCGTTAGGTTCGTCGCCCACACTGTCGAGCTTGTGTAGCCACATCCCAGCTCATTATCCCACGATTTTTCTAATTTCGATGCCCGTGTTTTTCCCATCGATGAGGCCTTGGCTGCAGGGGTGTCACACCTTGCCCAGGCAGGCCGTGTGGCTCGCTCATTGCTAACGGCCGATGATCGTGTCGTTGATCGCGCTGCGCAATGAGTCCGCCGAGGCAAGCCTGGGCGTGAGGATCCAACTGCACATCCGCCACCTCGTTGGCCTGCGACGAAGCACTCCGCACGCTCAAAATCACCCCAGCGATTTGGCCCTCGCGTAGCATGCATCATCGTTGGCTTCGCCGCCCACACCGTCGAGCTTGTGTAGCCGCATCCCAGCTCATTATCTCACGATTTTTCTCATTTCGTTGCCCAAATTTTTCCCAACGATGAGGCCTTGGCAGCAGGGATGCCACGCCTTACCCAGGCTGGCCGTGTGGCTCGCTCGTTGCGAACGGCCGAGGATCGTGTCGTCGACCGCAATGCGCAAGGAGTCTGCCTAGGCAAGTCTCCACATCTGGATCCAGCCCTGCATCCGTCGCCTCGAGGGCCTACGACGAAGCACCCCGCATTCTCAAAATCCCCCTAGCGATTCGGCCCTCGCGTAGCATGCATCATCGTTAGGTTCGCCGCCCACACCGTTGAGCTTGTGTAGCCACATCCTAGCTCATTATCCTACGATTTTTCTCATTTCATTGCCCACGTTTTTCCCACCGATGAGGCCTTGGCAGCAGGGGTGTCACGCCTTTCCCAGGCTAGCCGTGTGGCTCGCTCATTGCTAACGGCCGACGATAGTGTCGTTGATCGCGCTGCGCAACGAGTCCGCCTAGGCAAGACTGGGCATCGGGATCATACCCTACATCCGTCACTTCGAGGGCCTGCAACGAAGTACTCCGCATGCATAAAATTCCCCCAGCGGATTTGCCCTCGCGTAGCATGCATCATCGTTAGGTTCGCCGCCCACACCGTCAAGCTTGTGTAGCCACATAACCCAGCTCATAATCCCACGATTTCTCTAATTTCGATGCCCGAGCTTTTCCCACCGATGAGGCCTTGGCTGCAGGGGTGTCACGCCTTGCCCAGGCTCGCCGTGTGGCTCGTTCATTGCTAACGGCCGACGATAGTGTCGTCGATCGCGCTGCGCAACGGGTCCGCCTAGGCAAGCCTAGGCATCGGGATCATACCCTGCATCCGTCACTTCGAGGGCCTGCGACGAAGCACTCCGAATGCATAAAATTCCCCCAGCGATTTGGCCCTCGTGTAGCATGCATCATCGTTAGCTTCGCCGCCTAACCCGTCAAGCTTGTATAGCCACATCCCCGCTCATTATCCCATTATTTTTCTCATTTCGTTGCCCACATTTTTCCCACTGATGAGGCCTTGGCAGCAGGGGTGCCTAGGCTGGCCGTGTGGCTCGCTCATTGCTAACGGTCGACGATCGTGTCATCGATCGTGCTGCGCAACGAGTCCTCCCAGGCAAACCTAGGTGTCGGGATCAAGCTCCGCATCCGTCGCCTCGAGAGCCTTCGACGAAGCACTCCGCATGCTCAAAATCCCCCCAGCGATTTCGCCCTCGCGTAGCATGCATAATCGTTAGGTTCACCGCCCACACCGTCAAGCTTGTGTAGCCACATAACCCAGCTCATAATCCCACGATTTCTCTAATTTCGATGCCCGAGTTTTTCCCATCGATGAGGCCTTGGCTGCAGGGGTGTCACGCCTTGCCCAGGCTCGCCGTGTGGCTCGCTCATTGCTAACGGCCGATGATCGTGTCGATCGCGCTGTGCAACGAGTCCGCCGAGGCAAGTCTGGGGGGTTGGATACAGCTGCACATCCGCCACCTCGTTGGCCTGCGACGAAGCACTCCACATGCTCAAAATCCCCCTAGCGATTTGGCACTCGCGTAGCATGCATCATCGTTAGCTTCGTCGCCCACGCCGTCGAGCTTGTGTAGCCACATCCCAGCTCATTATCTCACGATTTTTCTCATTTCATTGCCCACATTTTTCCCACCGATGAGGCTTTGGCAGCAGGGATGCCACCCCTTGCCCAGGCTGGCCGTGTGGCTTGCTCATTGCTAACGGCCGACAATCGTGTCGTCGATCGCGCTGCGCAATGAGTCCGCCTAGGCAAACCTGGGCTTCGGGATCCAGCCCCACATCCGTCGCCTCGAGGGCTTACGACGAAGCACATCGCATGCTCAAAATCCCCCAGCGAATTTGCCCTCGCGTAGCATGCATCATCGTTACGTTCGCAAGCGCACACCGTCAAGCAGGTGTAGCTGCATCCCAGCTCATTATCCCATGATTTTTCTTATTTCGTTGCCCACGTTTTTTCCACCGATGAGGCCTTCGCAGTAGGGGTGTCACGCCCTTCCCAGGCTAGCTGTGTGGCTCGCTCATTGCTAACAGTCGACGATAGTGTCGTCGATCGCGCTGCGCAACCAGTTCGCCTAGGCAAGCCTGGGCATCGGGATCCAGCCCCGCATCCGTCGCCTCGACGGCCTGCGACGAAGCACTCTGCATGCTCAAAATGCCCCCAGCGATTTTGGCCCTCGCGTAGCATGCATCATCGTTAGCTTCGCCGTACACACCGTCGAGTTTGTGAACCCACATCCCAGCTCATTATCCCATGATTTCTCTAATTTCGTTGCACACGTTTTTCCCACCATGAGGCCTTCGCAGCAGGGGTGTCACGCCTTTCCCACGCTAGCCGTGTGGCTCGCTCATTGCTAACGGTCGACGATAGTGTCGTCGATTGCGCTGCGCAACGAGTTCGCCTAGGCAAGCCTGGGCATCGGGATCCAACCTCACATCTGCCACCTCGAGGGCCTGCGACGAAGCACCCCGCATGCTCAAAATTCCCCCCATCGATTTGGCCCTCGCGTAGCATGCATCATCGTTAGCTTCGCCGCCCAACTCGTCATGCTTCTATAGCCACATCCCAGCTCATTATCCCATTATGTTTCACATTTCGTTGCCTACATTCTTCCCACCAATGAGGCCTTGGTAGCAGGGGTGCCCAGGCTAGCCGTGTGGCTCCCTCATTGCTAACGGCCGATGATCGTGTCGTCGATCGCGCTGCGCAACGAGTCCGCCTAGGCAAACCTGGGTGTCATGAATAAGCCCCGCATCCGCCACCTCGAGAGCCTGCGACGAAGCACTCCCGCATGCTCAAAATCCCCCCAGCAATTTGGTCCTCGCGTAGCATGCATCATCGTTAGGTTCGTCGCCCACACTGTCGAGCTTGTGTAGCCACATCCCAGCTCATTATCCCACGATTTTTCTAATTTCGATGCCCGTGTTTTTCCCATCGATGAGGCCTTGGCTGCAGGGGTGTCACACCCTTGCCCAGGCAGGCCGTGTGGCTCGCTCATTGCTAACGGCCGATGATCCTGTCGTCGATCGCGCTGCGCAACGAGTCCGCCGAGGCAAGCCTGGGCGTGAGGATCCAACTGCACATCCGCCACCTCGTTGGCCTGCGACGAAGCACTTCGCATGCTCAAAATCACCCCAGCGATTTGGCCCTCGCGTAGCATGCATCATCGTTGGCTTCGCCGCCCACACCGTCGAGCTTGTGTAGCCGCATCCCAGCTCATTATCTCACGATTTTTCTCATTTCGTTGCCCAAATTTTTCCCAACGATGAGGCCTTGGCAGCAGGGATGCCACGCCTTACCCAGGCTGGCCGTGTGGCTCGCTCGTTGCGAACGGCCGAGGATCGTGTCGTCGACCGCAATGCGCAAGGAGTCTGCCTAGGCAAGTCTCCACATCTGGATCCAGCCCTGCATCCGTCGCCTCGAGGGCCTACGACGAAGCACCCCGCATTCTCAAAATCCCCCTAGCGATTCGGCCCTCGCGTAGCATGCATCATCGTTAGGTTCGCCGCCCACACCGTTGAGCTTGTGTAGCCACATCCTAGCTCATTATCCTACGATTTTTCTCATTTCATTGCCCACGTTTTTCCCACCGATGAGGCCTTGGCAGCAGGGGTGTCACGCCTTTCCCAGGCTAGCCGTGTGGCTCGCTCATTGCTAACGGCCGACGATAGTGTCGTTGATCGCGCTGCGCAACGAGTCCGCCTAGGCAAGACTGGGCATCGGGATCATACCCTACATCCGTCACTTCGAGGGCCTGCAACGAAGTACTCCGCATGCATAAAATTCCCCCAGCGGATTTGCCCTCGCGTAGCATGCATCATCGTTAGGTTCGCCGCCCACACCGTCAAGCTTGTGTAGCCACATAACCCAGCTCATAATCCCACGATTTCTCTAATTTCGATGCCCGAGCTTTTCCCACCGATGAGGCCTTGGCTGCAGGGGTGTCACGCCTTGCCCAGGCTCGCCGTGTGGCTCGCTCATTGCTAACGGCCGACGATAGTGTCGTCGATCGCGCTGCGCAACGGGTCCGCCTAGGCAAGCCTAGGCATCGGGATCATACCCTGCATCCGTCACTTCGAGGGCCTGCGACGAAGCACTCCGAATGCATAAAATTCCCCCAGCGATTTGGCCCTCGTGTAGCATGCATCATCGTTAGCTTCGCCGCCTAACCCGTCAAGCTTGTATAGCCACATCCCCGCTCATTATCCCATTATTTTTCTCATTTCGTTGCCCACATTTTTCCCACTGATGAGGCCTTGGCAGCAGGGGTGCCTAGGCTGGCCGTGTGGCTCGCTCATTGCTAACGGCGACGATCGTGTCATCGATCGTGCTGCGCAACGAGTCCTCCCAGGCAAACCTAGGTGTCGGGATCAAGCTCCGCATCCGTCGCCTCGAGAGCCTTCGACGAAGCACTCCGCATGCTCAAAATCCCCCCAGCGATTTCGCCCTCGCGTAGCATGCATAATCGTTAGGTTCACCGCCCACACCGTCAAGCTTGTGTAGCCACATAACCCAGCTCATAATCCCACGATTTCTCTAATTTCGATGCCCGAGTTTTTCCCATCGATGAGGCCTTGGCTGCAGGGGTGTCACGCCTTGCCCAGGCTCGCCGTGTGGCTCGCTCATTACTAACGGCCGATGATCATGTCGATCGCGCTGTGCAACGAGTCCGCCGAGGCAAGTCTGGGGGGTTGGATACAGCTGCACATCCGCCACCTCGTTGGCCTGCGACGAAGCACTCCACATGCTCAAAATCCCCCTAGCGATTTGGCACTCGCGTAGCATGCATCATCGTTAGCTTCGTCGCCCACGCCGTCAAGCTTGTGTAGCCACATCCCAGCTCATTATCTCACGATTTCTCTCATTTCATTGCCCACATTTTTCCCACCGATGAGGCTTTGGCAGCAGGGATGTCACCCCTTGCCCAGGCTGGCCGTGTGGCTTGCTCATTGCTAACGGTCGACAATCGTGTCGTCGATCGCGCTGCGCAACGAGTCCGCCTAGGCAAACCTGGGCTTCGGGATCCAGCCCCACATCCCCCGCCTCGAGGGCTTACGACGAAGCACATCGCATGCTCAAAATCCCCCAGCGAATTTGCCCTCGCGTAGCATGCATCATCGTTAGGTTCGCAAGCGCACACCGTCAAGCAGGTGTAGCTGCATCCCAGCTCATTATCCCATGATTTTTCTTATTTCGTTGCCCACGTTTTTTCCACCGATGAGGCCTTCGCAGTAGGGGTGTCACGCCCTTCCCAGGCTAGCTGTGTGGCTCGCTCATTGCTAACAGTCGACGATAGTGTCGTCGATCGCGCTGCGCAACCAGTTCGCCTAGGCAAGCCTGGGCATCGGGATCCAGCCCCGCATCCGTCGCCTCGACGGCCTGCGACGAAGCACTCTGCATGCTCAAAATGCCCCCAGCGATTTTGGCCCTCGCGTAGCATGCATCATCGTTAGCTTCGCCGTACACACCGTCGAGTTTGTGAACCCACATCCCAGCTCATTATCCCATGATTTCTCTAATTTCGTTGCACACGTTTTTGCCACCAATGAGGCCTTCGCAGCAGGGGTGTCACGCCTTTCCCACGCTAGCCGTGTGGCTCGCTCATTGCTAACGGTCGACGATAGTGTCGTCGATTGCGCTGCGCAACGAGTTCGCCTAGGCAAGCCTGGGCATCGGGATCCAACCTCACATCTGCCACCTCGAGGGCCTGCGACGAAGCACCCCGCATGCTCAAAATTCCCCCCATCGATTTGGCCCTCGCGTAGCATGCATCATCGTTAGCTTCGCCGCCCAACTCGTCATGCTTCTATAGCCACATCCCAGCTCATTATCCCATTATGTTTCACATTTCGTTGCCTACATTCTTCCCACCAATGAGGCCTTGGTAGCAGGGGTGCCCAGGCTAGCCGTGTGGCTCCCTCATTGCTAACGGCCGATGATCGTGTCGTCGATCGCGCTGCGCAACGAGTCCGCCTAGGCAAACCTTGGTGTCATGAACAAGCCCCGCATCCGCCACCTCGAGAGCCTGCGACGAAGCACTCCGCATGCTCAAAATCCCCCCAGCAATTTGGTCCTCGCGTAGCATGCATCATCGTTAGGTTCGTCGCCCACACTGTCGAGCTTGTGTAGCCACATCCCAGCTCATTATCCCACGATTTTTCTAATTTCGATGCCCGTGTTTTTCCCATCGATGAGGCCTTGGCTGCAGGGGTGTCACACCTTGCCCAGGCAGGCCGTGTGGCTCGCTCATTGCTAACGGCCGATGATCGTGTCGTCGATCGCGCTGCGCAACGAGTCCGCCGAGGCAAGCCTGGGCGTGAGGATCCAACTGCACATCCGCCACCTCGTTGGCCTGCGACGAAGCACTTCGCATGCTCAAAATCCCCCCAGCGATTTGGCCCTCGCGTAGCATGCATCATCGTTGGCTTCGCCGCCCACACCGTCGAGCTTGTGTAGCCGCATCCCAGCTCATTATCTCACGATTTTTCTCATTCCGTTGCCCACATTTTTCCCACTGATGAGGCCTTGGTAGCAGGGATGCCACGCCTTGCCCAGGCTGGCCGTGTGGCCCGCTCGTTGCTAACGGCCGACGATCGTGTCGTCGACCGCACTGCGCAACGAGTCTGCCTAGGCAAGTCTCCACATCTGGATCCAGCCCTGTATCCGTCGCCTCGAGGGCCTACGACGAAGCACCCCGCATTCTCAAAATCCCCCTAGCGATTCGGCCCTCGCGTAGCATGCATCATCGTTAGGTTCGCCGCCCACACCGTTGAGCTTGTGTAGCCACATCCTAGCTCATTATCCTACGATTTTTCTCATTTCATTGCCCACGTTTTCCCACCGATGAGGCCTTGGCAGGAGGGGTGTCACGCCTTTCCCAGGCTAGCCGTGTGGCTCGCTCATTGCTAACGGCCGACGATAGTGTCGTTGATCGCGCTGCGCAACGAGTCCGCCTAGGCAAGACTGGGCATCGGGATCATACCCTACATCCGTCACTTCGAGGGTCTGCAACGAAGTACTCCGCATGCATAAAATTTCCCCAGCGGATTTGCCCTCGCGTAGCATGCATCATCGTTAGGTTCGCCGCCCACACCGTCAAGCTTGTGTAGCCACATAACCCAGCTCATAATCCCACGATTTCTCTAATTTCGATGCCCGAGCTTTTCCCACCGATGAGGCCTTGGCTGCAGGGGTGTCACGCCTTGCCCAGGCTCGCCGTGTGGCTCGCTCATTGCTAACGGCCGACGATAGTGTCGTCGATCGCGCTGCGCAACGGGTCCGCCTAGGCAAGCCTAGGCATCGAGATCATACCCTGCATCCGTCACTTCGAGGGCCTGCGACGAAGCACTCCGCATGCATAAAATTCCCCCAGCGATTTGGCCCTCGTGTAGCATGCATCATCGTTAGCTTCGCCGCCTAACCCGTCAAGCTTGTATAGCCACATCCCCGCTCATTATCCCATTATTTTTCTCATTTCGTTGCCCACATTTTTCCCACTGATGAGGCCTTGGCAGCAGGGGTGCCTAGGCTGGCCGCGTGGCTCGCTCATTGCTAACGGCGGACGATCGTGTCATCGATCGTGCTGCGCAACGGGTCCTCCCAGGCAAACCTAGGTGTCGGGATCAAGCTCCGCATCCGTCGCCTCGAGAGCCTGCGACGAAGCACTCCGCATGCTCAAAATCCCCCCAGCGATTTCGCCCTTGCGTAGCATGCATCATCGTTAGGTTCGCCGCCCACACCGTCAACCTTGTGTAGCCACATAACCCAGCTCATAATCCCACGATTTCTCTAATTTCGATGCCCGAGTTTTTCCCATCGATGAGGCCTTGGCTGCAGGGGTGTCACGCCTTGCCCAGGCTCGCCGTGTGGCTCGCTCATTGCTAACGGCCGATGATCGTGTCGATCGCGCTGTGCAACGAGTCCGCCGAGGCAAGTCTGAGGGGTTGGATACAGCTGCACATCCGCCACCTCGTTGGCCTGCGACGAAGCACTCCACATGCTCAAAATCCCCCTAGCGATTTGGCACTCGCGTAGCATGCATCATCGTTAGCTTCGTCGCCCACGCCGTCGAGCTTGTGTAGCCACATCCCAGCTCATTATCTCACGATTTTTCTCATTTCATTGCCCATATTTTTCCCACCGATGAGGCTTTGGCAGCAGGGATGCCACCCCTTGCCCAGGCTAGCCGTGTGGCTTGCTCATTGCTAACGGCCGACAATCGTGTCGTCGATCGCGCTGCGCAACGAGTCCGCCTAGGCAAACCTAGGCTTCGGGATCCAGCCCCACATCCGCCGCCTCGAGGGCTTACGACGAAGCACATCGCATGCTCAAAATTCCCCAGCGAATTTGCCCTCGCGTAGCATGCATCATCGTTAGGTTCGCAAGCGCACACCGTCCAGCAGGTGTAGCTGCATCCCAGCTCATTATCCCATGATTTTTCTTATTTCGTTGCCCACGTTTTTTCCACCGATAAGGCCTTCGCAGTAGGGGTGTCACGCCTTTCCCAGGCTAGTTGTGTGGCTCGCTCATTGCTAACAGTCGACGATAGTGTCGTCGATCGCGCTGCGCAACCAGTTCGCCTAGGCAAGCCTGGGCATCGGGATCCAGCCCCGCATCCGTCGCCTGGACGGCCTGCGACGAAGCACTCTGCATGCTCAAAATTTCCCCAGCGATTTTGGCCCTCGCGTAGCATGCATCATCGTTAGCTTCGCCGCACACACCGTCGAGTTTGTGAACCCACATCCCAGCTCATTATCCCATGATTTTTCTAATTTCGTTGCACACGTTTTTCCCACCGATGAGGCCTTCGCAGCAGGGGTGTCACGCCTTTCCCACGCTAGCCGTGTGGCTCGCTCATTGCTAACGGTCGACGATAGTGTCGTCGATCGCGCTGCGCAACGAGTTCGCCTAGGCAAGCCTGGGCATCGGGATCCAACCTCACATCTGCCACCTCGAGGGCCTACGATGAAGCACCCCGTATGCTCAAAATTCCCCCCATCGATTTGGCCCTCGCGTAGCATGCATCATCGTTAGCTTCGCCGCCCAACTCGTCGAGCTTTTATAGCCACATCCCAGCTCATTATCCCATTATTTTTCACATTTCTTTGCCTACATTTTTCCCACTGATGAAGCCTTGGTAGCAGGGGTGCCCAGGCTGGCCGTGTGGCTCGCTCATTGCTAACGGCCGACGATCGTGTCGTCGATCGCGCTGTGCAAAGAGTCCACCTAGGCAAACCTGGGCGTCGGGATCCAGCCCTGCATCTGCCGGCTCGAGGGCCTACGACGAAGCACTCCGCATGCTCAAAATCCCCCCAACAATTTAGCCCTCGCGTAGCATGCATCATCGTTAGGTTCGCAAGCCCACACTGTCAAGCAGGTATAGCCACATCCCAGCTCATTATCCTAGGATTTTTCTTATTTCATTGCCCACGTTTTTCCCATCGATGAGGCCTTCGCAGCAGGGGTGTCACGCCTTTGCCAGGCTGGCCGTGTGGCTCGCTCATTGCTAACGGTCGACGATAGTGTCGTCGATTGCGCTGCGCAACGAGTTCGCCTAGGCAAGCCTGGGCATCGGGATCTATCCCCGCATCCGTCGCCTCGATGGCCTGCGACGAAGCACTCTGCATGCTCAAAATCCCCCCAACGATTTGGTCCTCGCGTAGCATGTTTCATCGTTAGCTTCGTCGCCCACATCGTCGAGCTTGTGTAGCCACATCCCAGCTCATTATTCCACGATTTTTCTCATTTCGTTGCCAATGTTTTTCCCACCGATGAGGCCTTGGCAGCAGGGGTGTCACGCCTTTCCCAGGCTGGCCGTGTGGCTCGCTCATTGCTAACGGCCGACGATAGTGTCGTCGATCGCGCTGCGCAAACGGGTCCGCCAAGGCAAGCCTGGGCATCGGGATCATACCCTGCATCCGTCACTTCGAGGGCCTGCGACAAAGCACTCCGCATGCATAAAATTCCCCCAGCGATTTGGCCCTCGCGTAGCATGCGTCATCGTTAGCTTCGCCGTGTAACCCGTCAAGCTTGTATAGCCACATCCCAGCTCATTATCCCATTATTTTTCTCATTTCGTTGCCCACATTTTTCCCACTGATGAGGCCTTGGCAGCAGAGGTGCCTAGGTTGGCCGTGTGGCTCGCTCATTGCTAACGACCGACGATCGTGTCATCGATCGCGCTGCGCAACGAGTCCTCCCAGGCAAACCTAGGTGTCGGGATCAAGCCCCGCATCCGTCGCCTCGAGAGCCTGCGACGAAGCACTCCGCATGCTCAAAATCCCCCCAGCGATTTCGCCCTCGCGTAGCAGGCATCATCGTTAGGTTCGTCGCCCACACCGTCAAGCTTGTGTAGCCACATAACCCAGCTCATAACCCCACGATTTCTCTAATTTTGATGCCCGAGTTTTTCCCACCGATGAGGCCTTGGCTGAAGGGGTGTCACGCCTTGCCCAGGCTCGCCGTGTGGCTCGCTCATTGCTAACGGTCGACGATAGTGTCGTCGATCGCACTGCGCAACGAGTTCGCCTAGGCAAGCCTGGGCATCGGGATCCAACCTCACATCCGCCACCTCGAGGGCCTGCGACGAAGCACTCCGCATGCTCAAAATTACCCCCAATGATTTGGCCCTCGCGTAGCATGCATCATCGTTAGCTTCGCCGCCCAACTCGTCATGCTTCTATAGCCATATCCCAGCTCATTATCCCATTATTTTTCACATTTCGTTGCCTACATTCTTCCCACCAATGAGGCCTTGGTAGCAGGGGTGCCCAGGCTAGCCGTGTGGCTCCCTCATTGCTAACGGCCGATGATCGTGTCGTCGATCGCGCTGCGCAACGAGTTCGCCTAGGCAAACCTGGGTGTCATGAACAAGCCCCGCATCCGCCACCTCGAGAGCCTGCGACGAAGCACTCTGCATGCTCAAAATCCCCCCAGCAATTTGGTCCTCGCGTAGCATGCATCATCGTTAGGTTCGTCGCCCACACTGTCGAGCTTGTGTAGCCACATCCCAGCTCATTATCCCACGATTTTTCTAATTTCGATGCCCGTGTTTTTCCCATCGATGAGGCCTTGGCTGCAGGGGTGTCACGCCTTGCCCAGGCAGGCCGTGTGGCTCGCTCATTGCTAACGGCCGATGATCGTGTCGTCGATCGCGCTGCGCAATGAGTCCGCCGAGGCAAGCCTGGGCGTGAGGATCCAACTGCACGTCCGCCACCTCGTTGGCCTGCGACGAAGCACTCCGCATGCTCAAAATCACCCCAGCGATTTGGCCCTCGCGTAGCATGCATCATCGTTGGCTTCGCCGCCCACACCGTCGAGCTTGTGTAGCCACATCCCAGCTCATTATCTCACGATTTTTCTCATTTCGTTGCCCACATTTTTCCAACCGATGAGGCCTTGGCAGCAGGGATGCCACGCTTGCCCAGGCTGGCCATGTGGCTCGCTCGTTGCGAACGGCCGACGATCGTGTCATCGACCGCAATGCGCAACGAGTCTGCCTAGGCAAGTCTCCACATCTGGATCCAGCCCTGCATCCGTCACCTCGAGGGCCTACGACGAAGCACTCCGCATGCTCAAAATCACCCCAGCGATTTGGCCCTCGCGTAGCATGCATCATCGTTAGGTTCGCCGCCCACACCGTCAAGCTGGTGTAGCCACATAACCCAGCTCATAATCCCACGATTTCTCTAATTTCGATGCCCGAGCTTTTACCCACCGATGAGGCTTTGGCTGCAGGGGTGTCACGCCTTGCCCAGGCTCGCCGTGTGGCTCGCTCATTGCTAACGGTCGACGATAGTGTCGTCGATCGCACTGCGCAACTAGTTCGCCAAGGCAAGCCTGGGCATCGGGATCCAACCTCACATCCGCCACCTCGAGGGCCTGCGACGAAGCACTCCGCATGCTCAAAATTACCCCCAACAATTTGGCCCTCGCGTAGCATGCATCATCGTTAGGTTCGCAAGCCCACACCGTCAAGCAGGTATAGCCACATCCCAGCTCATTATCCTAGGATTTTTCTTATTTCATTGCCCACGTTTTTCCCATCGATGAGGCCTTGGCAGCAGAGGTGTCACGCCTTGCCCAGGCAGGCCGTGTGGCTCGCTCATTGCTAACGGCCGATGATCGTGTCGTCGATCGCGCTGCGCAATGAGTCCGCCGAGGCAAGCCTGGGCGTGAGGATCCAACTGCACATCCGCCACCTCGTTGGCCTGCGACGAAGCACTCCGCATGCTCAAAATCACCCCAGCGATTTGGCCCTCGCGTAGCATGCATCATCGTTGGCTTCGCCGCCCACACCGTCGAGCTTGTGTAGCCACATCCCAGCTCATTATCTCACGATTTTTCTCATTTCGTTGCCCACATTTTTCCAACCGATGAGGCCTTGGCAGCAGGGATGCCACGCCTTGCCCAGGCTGGCCGTGTGGCTCGCTCGTTGCGAACGGCCGACGATCGTGTCATCGACTGCAATGCGCAACGAGTCTGCCTAGGCAAGTCTCCACATCTGGATCCAGCCCTGCATCCGTCGCCTCGAGGGCCTACGACGAAGCACTCCGCATGCTCAAAATCCCCCCAGCGGTTCTGGCCCTCGCGTAGCATGCATCATCGTTAGGTTCGCCGCCCACACCGTCAAGCTTGTGTAGCCACATAACCCAGCTCATAATCCCACGATTTCTCTAATTTCGATGCCCGAGCTTTTCCCACCGATGAGGCTTTGGCTGCAGGGGTGTCACGCCTTGCCCAGGCTCGCCGTGTGGCTCACTCATTGCTAACGGCCGACGATAGTGTCGTCGATCGCGCTGCGCAACGGGTCCGCCTAGGCAAGCCTAGGCATCGGGATCATACCCTGCATCCGTCACTTCGAGGGACTACGACGAAGCACTCCGAATGCATAAAATTCCCCCAGCGATTTGGCCCTCGTGTAGCATGCATCATCGTTAGCTTCGCCACCTAACCCGTCAAGCTTGTATAGCCACATCCCCGCTCATTATCCCATTATTTTTCTCATTTCGTTGCCCACATTTTTCCCACTGATGAGGCCTTGGCAGCAGGGGTGCCTAGGCTGGCCGCGTGGCTCGCTCATTGCTAACGGCCGACGATTGTGTCATCGATCGTGCTGCGCAACGAGTCCTCCCAGGCAAACCTAGGTGTCGGGATCAAGCTCCGCATCCGTCGCCTCGAGAGCCTGCGATGAAGCACTCCGCATGCTCAAAATCCCCCCAGCGATTTCGCCCTCGCGTAGCATGCATCATCGTTAGATTCGCCGCCCACACCGTCAAGCTTGTGTAGCCACATAACCCAGCTCATAATCCTACGATTTCTCTAATTTCGATGCCCGAGTTTTTCCCATCGATGAGGCCTTGGCTGCAGGGGTGTCACGCCTTGCCCAGGCTCGCCGTGTGGCTCGCTCATTGCTAACGGCCGATGATCGTGTCGATCGCGCTGTGCAACGAGTCCGCCGAGGCAAGTCTGGGGGGTTGGATACAGCTGCACATCCGCCACCTCGTTGGCCTGCGACGAAGCACTCCACATGCTCAAAATCCCCCTAGCGATATGGCACTCGCGTAGCATGCATCATCGTTAGCTTCGTCGCCCACGCCGTCGAGCTTGTGTAGCCACATTCCAGCTCATTATCTCACGATTTTTCTCATTTCATTGCCCACATTTTTCCCACCGATGAGGCTTTGGCAGCAGGGATGCCACCCCTTGCCCAGGCTGGCCGTGTGGCTTGCTCATTGCTAACGGCCGACAATCGTGTCGTCGATCGCGCTGCGCAACGAGTCTGCCTAGGCAAACCTGGGCTTCGGGATCCAGTCCCACATCCGCCGCCTCGAGGGCTTACGATGAAGCACATCGCATGCTCAAAATCCCCCAGCGAATTTGCCCTCGCGTAGCATGCATCATCGTTAGGTTCGCAAGCGCACATCGTCAAGCAGGTGTAGCTGCATCCCAGCTCATTATCCCATGATTTTTCTTATTTCGTTGCCCACGTTTTTTCCACCGATGAGGCCTTCGCAGTAGGGGTGTCACGCCTTTCCCAGGCTAGCTGTGTGGCTCGCTCATTGCTAACAGTCGACGATAGTGTCGTCGATCGCGCTGCGCAACCAGTTCGCCTAGGCAAGCCTGGGCATCGGGATCCAGCCCCGCATCCGTCGCCTCGACGGCCTGCGACGAAGCACTCTGCATGCTCAAAATCCCCCCAGCGATTTTGGCCCTCGCGTAGCATGCATCATCGTTAGCTTCGCCGCACACACCGTCGAGTTTGTGAACCCACATCCCAGCTCATTATCCCATGATTTTTCTAATTTCGTTGCACACGTTTTTCCCACCGATGAGGCCTTCGCAGCAGGGGTGTCACGCCTTTCCCACGCTAGCCGTGTGGCTCGCTCATTGCTAACGGTCGACGATAGTGTCATCGATCGCGCTGCGCAACGAGTTCGCCTAGGCAAACCTGGGCATCGGGATCCAACCTCACATCTGCCACCTCGAGGGCCTGCGACGAAGCACCACGCATGCTCAAAATTCCCCCCATCGATTTGGCCCTCGCGTAGCATGCATCATCGTTAGCTTCGCCGCCCAACTCGTCGAGCTTCTATAGCCACATCCCAGCTCATTATCCCATTATTTTTCACATTTCTTTGCCTACATTTTTCCCACCGATGAGGCCTTGGTAGCAGGGGTGCCCAGGCTGGCTGTGTGGCTCGCTCATTACTAACGGCCGACGATCGTGTCGTCGATCGCGCTGTGCAAAGAGTCCACCTAGGCAAACCTGGGCGTCGGGATCCAGCCCCGCATCTGCCGGCTCGAGGGCCTACGACGAAGCACTCCGCATGCTCAAAATCGCCCCAACAATTTGGCCCTCGCGTAGCATGCATCATCGTTAGGTTCGTAAGCCCACACCGTCAAGCAGGTATAGCCACATCCCAGCTCATTATCCTAGGATTTTTCTTATTTCATTGCCCACGTTTTTCCCATCGATGAGGCCTTCGCAGCAGGGGTGTCACGCCTTTGCCAGGCTGGCCGTATGGCTCGCTCATTGCTAACGGTCGACGATAGTGTCGTCGATTGCGCTGCGCAACGAGTTCGCCTAGGCAAGCCTAGGCATCGGGATCTGGCCCCGCATTCGCCGCCTCGATGGCCTGCGACGAAGCACTCTGCATGCTCAAAATCCCCCCAACGATTTGGTCCTCGCGTAGCATGTTTCATCGTTAGCTTCGTCGCCCACATCATCGAGCTTGTGTAGCCACATCCCAGCTCATTATCCCACGATTTTTCTCATTTCGTTGCCAATGTTTTTCCCACCGATGAGGCCTTGGCAGCAGGGGTGTCACTCCTTTCCCAGGCTGGCCGTGTGGCTCGCTCATTGCTAACGGCCGACGATAGTGTCGTCGATCGCGCTGTGCAAACGGGTCCGCCTAGGCAAGCCTGGGCACCGGGATCATACCCTGCATCCGTCACTTCGAGGGCCTGCGACAAAGCACTCCGCATGCATAAAATTCCCCCAGCGATTTGGCCCTCACGTAGCATGCATCATCGTTAGCTTCGCCGCCCAACTCGTCGAGCTTCTATAGCCACATCCCAGCTCATTATCCCATTATTTTTCACATTTCTTTGCCTACATTTTTCCCACCGATGAGGCCTTGGTAGCAGGGGTGCCCAGGCTGGCCGTGTGGCTCGCTCATTGCTAACGACCGACGATCGTGTCGTCGATCGCGCTGCGCAACGAGTCCGCCTAGGCAAACCTGGGTGTCATGATCAAGCCCCGCATCCGCCACCTCGAGATCCTGCGACGAAGCACTCCGCATGCTCAAAATCCCCCCAGCAATTTGGTCCTCGCGTAGCATGCATCATCGTTAGGTTCGTCGCCCACACCGTCGAGTTTGTGTAGCCACATCCCAGCTCATTATCCCACGATTTTTCTAATTTCCATGCCCGTGTTTTCCCATCGATGAGGCCTTGGCTGCAGGGATGCCACGCCTTGCCCAGGCTGGCCGTGTGGCTCGCTCGTTGCTAAGGCCGACGATCGTGTCATTGACTACACTGCGCAACGAGTCTGCCTAGGCAAGCCTCCACATCTGGATCCAGCCCTGCATCCGCCGCCTCGAGGGCCTACGACGAAGCACCCCGCATTCTCAAAATCCCCCTAGTGATTCGGCCCTCGCGTAGCATGCATTATCGTTAGCTTCGTCGCCCACAACGTCGAGCTTGTGTAGCCACATCCCAGCTCATTATCCCTCGATTTTTCTCATTCCGTTGCCCACGTTTTTCCCACCGATGAGGCGTTGGCAGTAGAGGTATCACGCTTTGCCCTGGCTGGCCGTGTGGCTCGCTCATTGCTAACGGCTGATGATCGTGTCGTCGATCAGGCAACGCAACGAGTCCGCCAAGGCAAGCCTGGGCGTTGAGATGCAGCCCCGCATCCGCAGTCTTGAGGGCCTGCGACGAAGCACTCCGCATGCTCAATATCCCCCCAGCGATTTGGCCCTCGCATAGCATGCATTATTGTTAGCTTCGCCGCCCACGCCGTCAAAATTTTATGGCCACATCCCAGCTTATTATCCCATGATTTCTCTCATTTCATTGCCCACATTTTTTCCACCGATGAGGCCTTAGCAACAGGGGTGTCACGCCTTGCCTAGGATGGCTGTCTGGCTCACATGTTGCTAACGGCCGACGATCGTGTCGTCCATCGCGCTGCGCAACGAGTTCGCCTAGGCAAGCCTGAGCGTCGGGATCCAACACCACATCCGCCACCTCGAGGGCTTGCGACAAGGCACTCCGGATGCTCAAAATTCCCCCAAATAATTTGGCCCTCTCGTAGCATGCATCATCGTTAGCTTCGCCGCCCAACCCGTCGAGCTTGTATAGCCACATCGTAGCTCATTATCCCATTATTTTTCTCATTTTGTTGCCCACATTTTTTCCACCGATGAAGCCTTGGCAGCAAGGGTGCCCAGGCTAGCCGTGTGGCTCGCTCATTTCTAACGGCCGACAATCGTGTCGTCGATCGCGCTGCGTAACGAGTCCGCCGAGACAAGCCTGGGCGTGAGGATCCAACAGCACATCCGCCACCTCGTTGGCCTACGACGAAGCACACCGCATGCTCAAAATCCCCTAGCGATTTGGCCCTCGCGCAGCATGCATCATCATTAGGTTCACCGCCCACACCGTCGAGCTTGTGTAGCCGCATCCAAGCTCATTATCTCACGATTTTTCTCATTTTGTTGCCCACATTTTTCCCACCGATGAGGCCTTGGCAGCAAGGGTGCCCAGGCTAGCCGTGTGGCTCGCTCATTTCTAACGGCCGACAATCGTGTCGTCGATCATGCTGCGTAATGAGTTCGCCTAGGCAAATCTGGGTGTCAGGATCAAGCGCCGCATCCGTCGCCTCGAGAGCCTGCGACGAAGCACACCGCATGCTTAAAATCGCCTAGCGATTTGGCCCTCGCGCAGCATGCATCATCATTAGGTTCGTCGCCCACACCGTCGAGCTTGTATAGCCACATCCCAGCTCATTAGCCCACGATTTCTCTAATTTTGATGCCCATGTTTTTACCACCGATGAGGCCTTGGCTGCAGGGCTGTCACTCCTTGCCCAAGCTGGCTGTGTGGCTTGCTCATTGCTAACGGTTGATGATCATGTCGTCGATCGCGCTACGCAATAAGTCCGCCGAGGCAAGCCTGGGCATTGGGATCTAGCTGCACATCCGCCACCTTGTGGCCTGCAACGAAGCACTCCGCATGCTCAAAATCCCTCTAGTGATTTGGCCCTCGCGTAGCATGCATCATCGTTAGCTTCGCCGCCCACACCGTCGAGCTTGTGTAGCCACATCCAAGCTCATTATCTCACGATTTTTCTCATTTCGTTGCCCACATTTTTCCCACCGATGAGGCCTTGGCAGCAGGGATGCCACGCCTTGCCCAGGCTGGCCGTGTGGCTCGCTCATTGCTAACAGCCGACGATCGTGTCGTCGATCATGCTGCGCAACGAGTCTGCCTAGGCAAGCCTCGGCATCGGGATCCAGCCCTGCATCTGTCGCCTCGAGGGCCTGCGACGAAGCACTCCGCACGCTCAAAATCCCCCCAGCGATTTGGCCCTCGCGTAGCATGCATCATCGTTAGCTTCGTCGCCCACACCATTGAGCTTTTATAGCCATATCCCAGCTCATTATCCCATTATTTTTCTCATTTCGTTGCCCACATTTTTCCCACTGATGAGGCCTTGGCAGCAGGGGTGCCCATGCTGGCCGTGTGGCTCGCTCATTGCTCACGGTCAACGATCGTGTCATCGATCGCGCTGCGCAACGAGTCCTCCCAGGCAAACCTAGGTGTCGGGATCAAGCCCCGCATCCGTCGCCTCAAGAGCCTGCGACGAAGCATTCCGCATGCTCAAAATCCCCCCAGCGATTTCGCCCTCGCGTAGCATGCATCATCGTTAGGTTCGCCGCCCACACCGTCAAGCTTGTGTAGCCACATAACCCAGCTCATAATCCCATGATTTCTCTAATTTCGATGCCCGAGTTTTTCCCACCGATGAGGCCTTGGCTGCAGGGGTGTCACGCCTTGCCCAGGCTCGCCGTATGGCTCGCTCATTGCTAACGGTCGACGATAGTGTCATCGATCGCGCTGCGCAACGAGTTCGCCTAGGAAAGCCTGGGCATCGGGATCCAACCTCACATCCGCCACCTCGAGGGCCTGCGACGAAGCACTCCGCATGCTCAAAATTCCCCCCAACGATTTGGCCCTCGCGTAGCATGCATCATCGTTAGCTTTGCCGCCCAACTCGTCGTGCTTCTATAGCCACATCCCAGCTCATTGTCCCATTATTTTTCACATTTCGTTGCCTACATTTTTCCCACCAATGAGGCCTTGGTAGCAGGGGTGCCCAGGCTGGCCGTGTGGCTCCCTCATTGCTAACGGCCGATGATCGTGTCGTCGATCGCGCTGCGCAACGAGTCCGCCTAGGCAAACCTGGGTGTCATGATCAAGCCCCGCATCCGCCACCTCGAGATCCTGCGACGAAGCACTCCGCATGCTCAAAATCCCCCCAGCAATTTGGTCCTGGCGTAGCATGCATCATCGTTAGGTTCGTCGCCAAAGCTATCGAGCTTGTGTAGCCACATCCCAGCTCATTATCCCACGATTTTTCTAATTTCGATGCCCGTGTTTTTCCCATCGATGAGGCCTTGGCTGCAGGGGTGTCACGCCTTGCCCAGGCTGGCCGTGTGGCTCGCTCATTGCTAACGACCGATGATCGTGTCGTCGATCACGCTGCGCAACGAGTCCGCTGAGGCAAGCCTGGGCGTGAGGATCCAACAGCACATCCGCCACCTCGTTGGCCTGCGATGAAGCACTCCGCATGCTCAAAATCACCCCAACGATTTGACCCTCGCGTAGCATGCATCATCGTTGGCTTCGCCGCCCACACCGTCGAGCTTATGTAGCCGTATCCAAGCTCATTATCTCACGATTTTTCTCATTTCGTTGCCCACATTTTTCCCACCGATGAGGCCTTGGCAGCAGGGATGCCACGCCTTGCCCAGGCTGGCCGTGTGGCTCGCTCGTTGCTAACGGCCGACGATCGTGTCGTCGACCGCACTGCGCAACGAGTCTGCCTAGGCAAGCCTCCACATCTGGATCCAGCCCTGCATCCGCCGCCTCGAGGGCCTACGACGAAGCACCCCGCATTCTCAAAATCCCCCTAGTGATTCGGCCCTCGCGTAGCATGCATTATCGTTAGCTTCGCTGCCCACAACGTCGAGCTTGTGTAGCCACATCCCAGTTCATTATCCCTCGATTTTTCTCATTTTGGTGCCCACGTTTTTTCTACCGATGAGGCCTTGGCAGTAGAGGTATCACGTTTTGCCCAGGCTGGCCGTGTGGCTTGCTCATTGCTAACGGCCGACAATCGTGTCGTCGATCAGGCAACGCAACGAGTCCGCCAAGACAAGCCTGGGTGTCGGGATGCAGCCCCGCATCCGCAGTCTTGAGGGCCTGCGACGAAGCACTCCGCATGCTCAATATCCCCCCAGTGATTTGGCCCTCGCGTAGCATGCATTATTGTAAGCTTCGCCACCGACGCCGTCAAAATTGTATGGCCACATCCCAGCTTATTATCCCATGATTTCTCTCGTTTCGTTGAACATATTTTTCCCACCGATGAGGCCTTAGCAACAGGGGTGTCACGCCTTGCCCAGGATGGCTGTCTGGCTCGCATGTTGCTAACGGCCGACGATCATGTCATCGATCGCGCTGCGCAACGATTTCGCCTAGGCAAGCCTGAGCGTCGGGATCCAACCCCACATCCACCACCTCGAGGGCTTGCGACAAGGCACTCCGGATGCTCAAAATTCCCCCAAATAATTTGGCCCTTTCGTAGCATGCATCATCGTTTGCTTCGCCGCCCAACCCGTCGAGCTTGTATAGCCACATCGTAGCTCATTATCCCATTATTTTTCTCATTTTGTTGCCCACATTTTTTTCACCGATGACGCCTTGGCAGCAAGGGTGCCCAGGCTAGCCGTGTGGCTCGCTCATTTCCAACGACCGACAATCGTGTCGTCGATCGTGCTGCGCAACGAGTTCGCCTAGGCAAATCTGGGTGTCAGGATCAAGCGCCGCATCCATCGCCTCGAGAGCCTGCGACGAAGCACACCGCATGCTCAAAATCGCCTAGCGATTTGGCCCTCGCGCAGCATGCATCATCATTAGGTTCGCCGCCCACACTGTCGAGCTTGTGTAGCCACATCCCAGCTCATTAGCCCACGATTTTTCTAATTTCGATGCCCATGTTTTTACCACCGATGAGGCCTTGGCTGCAGGGCTGTCACGCCTTGCCCAGGCTGGCTGTGTGGCTTGCTTATTGCTAATGGTTGATGATCATGTCGTCGATCGCGCTACGCAACGAGTCCGCCGAGGCAAGCCTGGCCATTGGGATCTAGCTGCACATCCGCCACCTTGTTGGCCTGCAACGAAGCACTCCGCATGCTCAAAATCCCTCTAGTGATTTGGCCCTCGCGTAGCATGCATCCTCGTTAGCTTCGCTGCCCACACCGTCGAGCTTGTGTAGCCACATCCCAGCTCATTATCTCACGATTTTTCTCATTTCGTTGCCCACATTTTTCCCACTGATGAGGCCTTGGCAGCAGAGATGCCACGCCTTGCCCAGGCTGGCCGTGTGGCTCGCTCATTGCTAACAGCCGACGATCGTGTCGTCGATCGTGCTGCACAACGAGTCTGCCTAGGCAAGCCTCGGCATCGGGATCCAGCCCTGCATCTGCCGCCTCGAGAGCCTGCGACGAAGCACTCCGCATGCTCAAAATCCCCCCAGCGATTTGGCCCTCGCATAGCATGCATCATCGTTAGCTTCGCCGCCCACACTGTTGAGCTTGTGTAGCCACATCCTAGCTCATTATCCTACGATTTTTCTCATTCCATTGCCCACGTTTTTCCCACCGATGAGGCCTTGGCAGTAGGGGTGTCACGCCTTTCCCAGGCTGGCCGTGTGGCTCGCTCATTGCTAACGGCAGACGATAGTGTCGTCGATCGCGCTGCGCAACGGGTCCGCCAAGGCAAGCCTGGGCATCGGGATCATACCCTGCATCCGTCACTTCGAGGGCCTGCGACGAAGCACTCCGCATGCATAAAATTCCCCCAGCGATTTGGCCCTCGCGTAGCATTCATCATCGTTAGCTTCGCCGCCTAACCCATCAAGCTTGTATAGCCACATCCCAGCTCATTATCCCATTATTTTTCTCATTTCGTTGCCCACATTTTTCCCACTGATGAGGCCTTGGCAGTAGGGGTGCCCAGGCTGGCCGTGTGGCTCGCTCATTGCTAACGGCCGACGATCGTGTCATCGATCGCGCTGCGCAACGAGTCCTCCCAGGCAAACCTAGGTGTCGGGATCAAGCCCCGCATCCGTCGCCTCGAGAGCCTGTGACGAAGCACTCCGCATGCTCAAAATCCCCCCAGCGATTTCGCCCTCGCGTAGCATGCATCATCGTTAGGTTCACCGCCCACACCGTCAAGCTTGTGTAGCCACATAACCCAGCTCATAATCCCACGATTTCTCTAATTTCGATGCCCGAGTTTTTCCCACCGATGAGGCTTTGGCTGCAGGGGTGTCACGCCTTGCCCAGGCTCGCCGTGTGGCTCGCTCATTGGTAACGGTCGACGATATTGTCGTCGATCGCGCTGCACAATGAGTTCGCCTAGGCAAGCCTGGGCATCGGGATCCAACCTCACATCCGCCACCTCGAGGGCCTGCGACGAAGCACTCCGCATGCTCAAAATTCCCCCCAACGATTTGGCCCTCGCGTAGCATGCATCATCATTAGCTTCGTCACCCAACTCGTCGTGTTTCTATAGCCACATCCCAGCTCATTATCCCATTATTTTTTACATTTCGTTGCCTACATTTTTCCCACCAATGAGGCCTTGGTAGCAGGGGTGCCCAGGCTGGTCGTGTGGCTCCCTCATTGCTAACGGCCGATGATCGTGTCGTCGATCGCGCTGCGCAACGAGTCCGCCTAGGCAAACCTGGGTGTCATGATCAAGCCCTGCATCCGCCACCTCGAGAGCCTGCGACGAAGCACTCCGCATGCTCAAAATCCCCCCAGCAATTTTGTCCTAGCGTAGCATGCATCATCGTTAGGTTCGTCGCCCACACTGTCGAGCTTGTGTAGCCACATCCTAGCTCATTATCCCACGATTTTTCTAATTTCGATGCCCGTGTTTTTCCCATCGATGAGGCCTTGGCTGCAGGGGTGTCACGCCTTGCCTAGGCTGGTCGTGTGGCTTGCTCATTGCTAACGGCCGATGATCGTGTTGTCGATCGCACTGCGCAACGAGTCCACCGAGGCAAGCCTGGGCGTGAGGATCCAACTGCACATCCGCCACCTCGTTGGCCTGCGATGAAGCACTCCGCATGCTCAAAATCACCCCAGTGATTTGGCCCTCGCGTAGCATGCATCATCGTTGGCTTCGCCGCCCACACCGTCGAGCTTGTGTAGCCGCATCCCAGCTCATTATCTCACGATTTTTCTCATTTCATTGCCCACATTTTTCCCACCGATGAGGCCTTGGTAGCAAGGATGCCACTCCTTGCCCAGGCTGGCCGTGTGGCTCGCTCGTTGCTAACGGCCGACGATCATGTCGTCGACCGCACTGCGCAACGAGTCTGCCTAGGCAAGCCTCCACATCTAGATCCAGCCCTGCATCCGCCACCTCGAGGGCCTACGACGAAGCACTCTGCATGCTCAAAATCCCTCCAGCGATTTGGCCCTCGCGTAGCATGCATCATCGTTAGCTTTGCCGCACACACCGTCGAGTTTGTGTAGCCACATCCCAGCTCATTATCCCATGATTTTTCTCATTTCGTTGACCATGTTTTTCCCACCGATGAGGCCTTCGCAGCAGGGGTGTCGCGCCTTTCGCAGGCTGGCCGTGTGGCTCGCTCATTGCTAACGGTCGATGATAGTGTCGTCGATCGCGCTGCGCAACGAGCTCGCCTAGGCAAGCCTGGGCATCGGGATCAAGCCCCACATCCGCCGCCTCGAGACCCTGCGACGAAGCACTTCGCATGCTCAAAATCCCCCCAGCGATTTGGCCCTCGCGTAGCATGCATCATCGTTAGGTTCGTCGCCCACACTGTCGAGCTTGTGTAGCCACATCTAAGCTCATTATCCCACGATTTTTCTAATTTCGATGCCCGTGTTTTTCCCACCGATGAGACCTTGGCTGCAGGGGTGTCTCGCCTTTCCCAGCCTGGCCGTGTGGGTCGCTCATTGCTAACGGCTGATGATCGTGTCGTCTATCGCGCTACGCAACGAGTTCGTCGTGGCAAGCCTAGGCGTTGGGATCCAGCTGCACATCCACTACCTCGTTGGCCTGCGACGAAGCAACCACATGCTTAAAATCCCCCCAGCGATTTGGCCCTCACGTAGTATGCATCATCGTTAACTTTGCCGCCCATACCGTCGAGCTTGTGTAGCCACATCCCAGCTCATTATCCCACGATTTTTCTCATTTCCTTGCCCCTATTTTTCCCACCGATTAGGACTTGGCAGTAGAGGTGTCACGCCTTGCCCAGGCTGGCCGTGTAGCTCGCTCATTGCGAACGGCCGACGATCGTATCGTCGATCGCGCTGCGCAACTAGTCCGCCTAGGCAAACCTGACCTTTGGGATCCAGCCACGCATCCGTCGGCTCGAGGGCCTACGACGAAGCAGTCCGCATGCTCAAAATCCCTCTAGCAATTTGGCCCTCGCGTAGCATGCATCATCGTTAGGTTCGCAGGCCCACACCGTCAAGCAGGTGTAGCCACATCCCAGCTCATTATCCCATGATTTTTCTCATTTCGTTGCCTCTGTTTTTTCCACCGATTAGGACTTGGCAGTAGAGGTGTCACGCCTTTCCTAGGCTGGCCGTGTGGCTCGCTCATTGCTAACGGTCGACGATAGTGTCGTCGATCGCGCTGCGCAACGAGCTCGCCTAGGCAAGCCTGGGCATCGGGATCCAGCCCCGCATCCGTCGCCTCGACGGCCTACGACGAAGCACTCTGCATGCTCAAAATCCCTCCAGCGATTTGGCCCTCGCGTAGCATGCATCATCGTTAGCTTCGCCGCACACACCGTCGAGTTTGTGTAGCCACATCCCAACTCATTTTCCCATGATTTTTCTCATTTCGTTGACCATGTTTTTCCCACCGATGAGGCCTTCGCAGCAGGGGTGTCACGCCTTTCCCAGGCTAGCCGTGTGGCTCGCTCATTGCTAACGGTCGACGATAGTGTCGTCGATCGCGCTGCGCAACGAGCTCGCCTAGGCAAGCCTGGGCATCGGGAACCAGCCCCGCATCTGTCGCCTCGACGGCCTACGACGAAGCACTCTGCATGCTCAAAATCCCTCCAGTGATTTGGCCCTCGCGTAGCATGCATCACCGTTAGCTTCACCGCACACACCTTCGAGTTTGTGTAGCCACATCCCAGCTCATTATCCCATGATTTTTCTTATTTCGTTGCCCATGTTTTTCCCACCGATGAGGCCTTCGCAGCAGGGGTGTCACGCCTTTCCCAGGCTGGCCGTGTGGCTCGCTCATTGCTAACGGTCGACGATAGTGTCGTCGATCGCGCTGCGCAACGAGCTCGCCTAGGCAAACCTGGGCATCGGGAACCAGCCCCGCATCTGTCACCTCGACGGCCTGCGACGAAGCACTCTGCATGCTCAAAATCCCTCCAGCGATTTGGCCCTCGCGTAGCATGCATCATCGTTAGCTTCGCCGCACACACCTTCGAGTTTGTGTAGCCACATCCCAGCTCATTATCCCATGATTTTTCTCATTTCGTTGCCCATGTTTTTCCCACCGACGAGGCCTTCGCAGCAGGGGTGTCACGCCTTTCCCAGGCTGGCCGTGTGGCTAGCTCATTGCTAACGGTCGACGATTGTGTCGTCGATCCCGCTGCGCGACGAGTTCGCCTAGGCAAGCCGGGGCATCGGGATCCAACCTCACATCCGCCACCTCGAGGGCCTGCGACGAAGCATTCTAGATGCTCAAAATTCCCCCCAACGATTTGGCCCTCGCGTAGCATGCATCATCGTTAGCTTCGCCGCCCTACCCGTCAAGCTTCTATAGCCACATCCCAGCTCATTATCCCGTTATTTTTCTCATTTCGTTGCCTACATTTTCCCCACTGATGAGGCCTTGGTAGGAGGGGTGCCAAGGCTGGCCGTGTGGCTCGCTCATTGCTAACGGCCGACAATCGTGTCGTCGATCGCACTGCACAACGAGTCCGCCTAGGCAAACCTGGGTGTCTTGATCAAGCCCCGCATTCGCCGCCTTGAGAGCCTACGACGAAGCACTCCGCATGCTCATTATCCCCCCAGCGATTTCGCCCTCACGTAGCATGCATCATCGTTAGGTTCGTCGCCCACACCGTCGAGCTTATGTAGCCATATCCCAGCTCATCATCCCATGATTTTTCTAATTTCGATGCCCGTGTTTTTCCCATCGATGAGGCCTTGGCTGCAGGGGTGTCACGCATTGCCCAAGCTGGCCGTGTGGCTCGCTCATTGCCAACGGCCGATGATCGTGTCGTCGATCATGCTGCGCAACGAGTCCGTCGAGGCAAGCCTGGGAGTGGGGATCCAGCTGCACATCCGCCACTTCGTTGGCCTGCGACGAAGCACTCTGCATGCTCAAAATCACCCCAGCGATTTGGCCCTCGCGTAGCATGCATTATCGTTAGCTTCGTCGCCCACACCGTCGAGCTTGTGTAGCCGCATCCCAGCTCATTATCTCACGATTTTTCTTATCTCGTTGCCCACATTTTTCCCACCGATGAGGCCTTGGCAGCAGGGATGCCACGCCTTGCCCAGCTGACCGTGTGGCTTGCTCGTTGCTAACGGTCGACGATCGTGTCCTCGACCGCGCTGCGCAACGAGTCTTCCTAGGCAAGCCTCGGCATCTGGATCCAGCCCTGCATCCGCCCCCTCGAGGGCCTGCGATGAAGCACTCCGCATGCTCAAAATCCCCCTAGCGATTTGGCCATCGCGTAGCATGCATTATCGTTAGCTTCGCCGCCCACACTGTCGAGCTTGTGTAGCCACATCCTTGATCATTTTTCCACAATTTTTCCCATTTTGTTGCCCAAGTTTTTCCCACCGATGAGGCCTTGGCAGCAGGGGTGTCACGCCTTTCCCAGGCTGGCCGTGTGGCTCGCTCATTGCTAACGGTCGACGATCGTGTCGTCGATCACGCGGCGCAACGAGTTCGCCTAGGCAAACCTAGGTGTCGGGATCAAGCCCCACATCCGCAGCCACGAGAGCCTGCGACGAAGCACTCTGCATGCTCAAAATCCCCCCAGCAATTTCTCCCTCGTGTAGGATGCATCATCGTTAGGTTCGCCGCCCACACCGTCGAGCTTGTGTAGCCACATAACCCAGCTCATTATCCCACGATTTTTCTAATTTTGAAGCCCGTGTTTTTCCCACCGATGAGGCCTTGGCTGCTGGGGTGTCACCTCTTGCCCAAGCTCGCCGTGTGGCTCGCTCATTGCTAACGGCCGATGATCGTGTCGTCGATAGCGCTGCGCAACAAGTACGCCTAGGCAAACCTAGGCGTCGGGATCCAGCCCCGCATCCACAGCCTCGAGGGCCTACGACGAAGCACTCCGCGTGCTCAAAATCCCCCCAGTGATTTGGCCCTCGCGTGGCATGCATCATCGTTAGGTTCGCAGCCCACACCGTCGAGCTTGTGTAGCCACATACCAGCTCATTATCCCACGATTTTTCTCATTTCGTTGCCCTCGTTTTTTCCACTGATGAGGCCTTTGCAGCAGAGGTGTCACGCCTTGCCCAGGCTGGCCGTGTGGCCTCGCTCATTGCTAACGGTCGACGATTGTGTCGTCGATCACGCTGCGCAACGAGTCCACCTAGGCAAACCTGGGCGTTGGATCCAGCCCCGCATCCGCCGCCTCGAGGGCCTATGACGAAGCACTCCGCATGCTCAAAATCCCCCCAGCGATTTGGCCCTCACGTAGCATGCATCATTATTAGATTCGCTGCCCAACCCATCGAGCTTGCACAGCCACATCCCAGCTCATTATCCCATTATTTTTCTCATTTCGTTACCCACATTTTTCCTACCGATGAGGCCTTGGCAGCAAGGGTGCCTAGGCTGGCCGTGTGGCTTGCTCATTGCTAACGGTCGACGATCGTGTCATCGATCGCGCTACGCAACGAGTTCGCCTAGGGAAACCTTGGCGTCAGGATCAAGCCCCACTTCTGCCGCCTCGAGGGCCTGCGACGAAGCACTCCGCATGCTCAAAATCCCCCCAGTGATTTGGCCCTCGCGTAGTAGGCATCATCGTTAGGTTCGTCGCCCACACCATCGAGCTTGTGTAGCCACATCCTAGCTCATTATCCCACGATTTTTCTCATTTTGTTTTCCCTATTTTTCCCACCGATGAGGCATTGGCAGCAGAGGTGTCACGCCTTGCCCAGGCTGGCCGTGTGGCTCGCTCATCGCTAACGGCCGACGATCGTATCTTCCATCGTGCTGCGCAACGAGTCCACCTAGGCAAGCCTGGGCATCGGGATCCTACCCTGCATCCACTACTTCGAGAGCCTACGACGAAGCACTCCGCATGCTCAAAATCCCCCAAGCAATTTGGCCCTCGCGTAGCATGCATCATCGTTAGCTTCGCCGCCCACACCGTCGAGTTTGTGTAGCCACATCCCACCTCATTATCCCACGATTTCTCTCATTTTGTTGCCCACATTTTTCCCACCAATGAGGCCTTAGCAACAGGGGTGTCACGCCTTGCCCAGGCTGGCTGTCGGGCTCGCTTGTTGCTAACGACCGACAATCGTGTCATTGATCGTGCTGCGCAACGAGTCTGCCTAGGCAAGCCGCGGCATTGGGATGCCATCCTGCATCCGCCGCCTCGAGGGCTTGTGACGAAGCACTCCGCATGCTCAAAATCCCCCCAGCGATTTTGCCCTCGCGTAGCATGCATCATCATTAGCTTCGTCGCCCATACCGTCGAGCTTGTGTAGCCACATCCCAGCTCATTATCCCTCGATTTTTCTCATTTCGTTGCCTGTGTTTTTCCCATCGATGAGGCCTTGGCTGCAGGGGTGTCACGCCTTGCCCTGGCTGGTCGTGTGGCTCGCACATTGCCAACGACCGATGATCGTGTCGTCGATCGCACTGCGCAACGAGTCCATCGAGGCAGGCCTAGGCGTGGGGATCCAACTGCACATCCGTCACTTCGTTGGCCTGCGACGAAGCGCTTCGCATGCTCAAAATCACCCCAGCGATTTGGCCCTCGCGTAGCATGCATCATC